>KL647303.1:2155365-2168869 GCA_000727475.1 Sarcocystis neurona | reverse complement strand
CAGCAGCAGCAACAGCAGCAGCAACAGCAGCAGCAGCAACAGCAGCAGCAGCAACAGCAGTAGCAGCAACAGCAGTAGCAGCAACAGCAGCAGCAAGAAGCAGCCGGAGGGCTGCTGTGGTTGCGAGTGACCGAGCGGAGACAGAAACAGCGCGAGATGAAGAGAAGTCGGCGGCGTTGCCGTGGTTTCACCCGCTCGTGGCAAAGCGGTGGGAGGGGTTCAAAGTAAGTCGGCTTTCTGTTCGATGGTGCAGAGGCTTCTCTTCACTTCTCTGCATGTGCCTAGACACTTTCATAGTGTGTCTGCCCACACACGTGTCTACTTCTCCCTGTCTTTTCCTCTCCCTCTCACTCGCTGTCTCCGTCTCTCTTCGTCTCCTCCGTCTCTGCACCTCTCTGTGTGTCGCCTTCCCCGTCTCCGTCTCCGTGTCTCTTCGTGTGTCTCTCTATGTGTCTTCCGGATATTACGAAGGCCCCCCGTCCCGGTGATTTGTCCCGCGGCCCCCCTCCGCGTCCGTGCGTGTCTGCGTGATGAAGACGACAAACGGTCTACGCCCTTCTTCATTTGTCATCTGCTGCCTTCTCATTTTGTCCTACCACCTTTACCGTACATCGGCTGTGCGTGTCTGCGTGGGCGTCCTCGCCTCTCTCTGTATTTCACAGATCGATAGTTGTCGACGTCCGAGCAGGCACGACGCACCCACTCTCCCCCCCGCTTCTCTACGCATTCACCTCTATATGTAAACATACATATATATATACACGCATGTGCATCTTTGTACGTGCGTATATATATATATATATAATGTGTTCGTATCTACGTGAATGTACATATATATATATATATGCACATCTATATGTATATATATATGTATGCATGTGTATGTACATCATTGTACGTAAGTCCACATACATGGGAATACATATATATATATCTGTGTGTATATACATACATATATGTATATATATGTATACAATTGTGTGTGCGTCCGTATACAGAGGAATACATACATATATATATATATGTACATCATTGTATGTATGTCCGTACATAGGAATATATATATATAAATATGTATGTGCATCATTGTATGTATGTCCGTATATATAGGGATACATATATATATATATAGATATATATATATATACGCATCTCTGTGTGTGTACCTATATATGTACGTGTATCTATGTCTACATATGCGCAGCCGCAGAGTGAACTAGTATATCGCGTAGACGCATATATACATGCGTGACTGACGCGTCCATCAATGTCCATGTATTCACGCATGCAAGTATACGTGCGTCTTCATATGTGGTCCGACGTGGACAAATAATGATCTACACATGGGTATACGCGCCTGTAGAATGTAGCACATCGAGGCTGCGCATATATACAGAAGAGCATGCGCACGTATTGCACAGGCACGTCTCTCTACGTAAAGAAGAGTATGTCTTTGCTGCTTTCTTAAAAGAGGAACGGAAAGTGCACCTGCCGGAATTTCTACGGCTCCCTGTTACAGCCGAGATAACAGGAGGACCCGTGGATGTGTGACAGCTGCCGTCAAGCACCGCGCTGCACCTTTTTTGCCGGCCTGCGTGCTGCTGCAGCAGCTGCTGCGTCTTCTGCTGCAGCAGTGGACAACGCGTGGCTGTTGCTGGGCGTACAGGGGGCGCTGCTGCCGGTGGATCACTGCTGCTGCGGCTGTCTTCCTGTGGAGGTGCTACTGCTGGTGCTCTTGTGTCCGTTCTGCTGCAGCAGCCGCTTCGCCCCGTCGTCTCGTCTGTAGTCGCTCTGCTGCTACTGGCGCCGTTCTTCTTCTCTCTGAGTCCTGCTGCTGTTCTTACAAGGTGGCAGAGAGCCGCGACGGTCTTGTCGCTGCTGCTTGTGTCGCTGGTGCCGCTGCCGTTGCTTCATTCTCGTGTGGGTCCTGCCTTTCTGCTGCTGCTGTTGCTGCCACTGCGGCTGCGTCCGTGCTGCTGCTGCTGGCTATTCTCTGCTGCTGCTGTTCATGCTTCGTCGTCCCTGCTGCAGCGTCCCTGCTGCAGGTGCTGTTTTTGCTGCTGCTGCTGTTGCTGCTGCTGCCGCAGGTACTTCCTCCGGTCGGGTCCGTTCCTGCAGGGCGTGTGGGTTACCGCAACAAATGTGAGTTTACGATCGGCTACACGCATGCCGTCGACGATGACTACGACGAGAAGCTGCACCAGCGTCTTCGGCTTATAGACGGACTGGCTCGCATGCAGAGCATGCTGCCGCAGCTGCAGCAGCTCGTTATCGACCCCGAGGAGCCCTGCTCAACAGTGCTGCAGCATGAGCCACGTCACTGCCTCGTCGCTGCTGTGGCTCCCCACGTGAGCACCAGCAGCTTCGAGCCCCACACGCTCCTCAGCGCCTCCGGGCGACGGGCGTCTCCGTCTCCCATCCCCGCGCTCACGGCGCCTACCAGTCCTTCCCCGTGCGGGGACAGGAACGGCAGCAGCAGCGACAGCGCAGGCATGCACCGCACCAACATCTCGCCTGCACACGGCAGTAGAATTGGCCACAGCAGCAGCAGCGGCAGGAACAGCAGTAGCAGCGACGCGTGGGCAGACGCCCGCGACTCGGCAACTCTCGATGGCTGCAGCAGCGAACCCAAGACGCCGCTGTGTGCGAGCTCGAGCAGCAGCAGCAGAGGAGGAGGAGGAGGAGAAGGAGAAGCAGACGGGGTCCCGACAGGCGACGACGCGGCGATGTGGCGCAGCAGCAGCGGCAGCAGCAGCTCAGACGAGTGCTGCTACAGCGGTCTTCTTCGCAGCAGAGAGAAAACTTCTACTACTCTTCACGCAGCGGGACGCAAGACAGGAGCAGCGTCGACGGACGGAGGCAATGCGAAGACTTTTTTTCTTCGAGGGAGAAGTGCGGAGCAGCTGAGCGACAAAGTGAAAGAGAAGTACAGGAACAACAAGGCCAGGGTCTGTGTAGGTTTCGTCAAGCGCGTCGATCATCTGCAGCCCCTCGTCGCGTCGGTCAGCGGCAGCTTGGCCGTCAGCCATGCGATGCAGGAGATGTGCACCGAGCTCCAGGTCCGGTCTTCCGTTTTTGTCTTCCTTCTCTGAGTTTCCTTCCTTACGGCTGCCCCTGTTGAGACGTTTCTTCCGGCGCCAGCGTTTGTTGGCGGCACACAGCGGCCTGTGTACCCTACGCCTGCATCTCTATCCACATACACATGTACACATACATGTGTGTGTGTCTCTCTCTTCACCCCTCCTTTTCTGCGTGGCTGCCTCTCCATATACGTATATAAATAAATATATACATACATATATGTGTAATCTGTTTGGATTTGTCTGCACCCCACCTTTTTGCTACATACCTTCATACACGTATACACATGCATGTATATGTTTATCTCTCTCCCTCCCCCAGTACTGTATGTGCGCATATCTATATACACGTATACATATATGTATATATATCTGTCTCTGTCTCGTATTGTCCTCTTTACCGTATACCACCTTCGGTATCCACAATCTACCTCTGCGTATATATTTGTGTATCTGTGTCTCCACGCCCCCTCCTTTGTTGCATGCCTGCGTCACTGTATACACGTTTGTACCACGTCTATAAGAAGGGCACAGAGGAGTACCTGAGGAGAGGGGCGACCTATTTCTCTTGTATATAGATGTAAGTTTTTGTTTCTCTCTCACTCTGTCTCTACAGGTAGGTGTTTCTCTCACATATATATATATATATATATAGGCGTGCTTGCATGCATGTGACGCAAAGGCAGCAGTCTTCACGTGTATAAGAAGGGAATATGTGGGGAGGGCGCTACCCATTTTTCTGTTGGTGGCACTGCATGCATGCCGCCTGCTTGGAACATCGGTGTTTTGCCTATCGCTTCGCCGTCTCTACCTCGGCTCACCATTTTCGGGAAGCGGGATGCTGCAGAGACGCGAGGGATCTGGCAGGAGCCGTTTTCTCGGCCCCCTGCCCCCCGCCTCTTGCGGCCTCTTTCGCCCTCTGTTCTTCTCCTTCCCGCTCTCTCTCTCACCCTCTTCCTCTCTGTATTCCCCCGGCCGTCTCCCTCTCTCTTCCCCCGGCCGTCTCCCTCTCTCTTCCCCTGCCCGTCTCTGTCTGTCTGCCCCCCTCTGTGTCTCCCTCTGTGTCTCCCTGTGTCTTCCCCTGCCCGTCTCTGTCTGTCTGCCCCCCTCTGTGTCTCCCTCTGTGTCTCCGTCTGTCTTCCCCCGTCCGTCTCCCTCTGTCTTCCCCCGTCCGTCTCCCTCTGTCTCCGTGTGCCTTCCTGTTGCTCTCTTATCTCTGCTCTGTACGTCTCTCACCGTCGCCGTCTCTGTCTGTGCCCCTTCCCGAGGCTCATTCTTCCTCTCTGCCTCGTCTGTGCCCGCGTCTCTCTCCGTGTCTCTCTGTCTGTCTCTCCGCCGCTCCCCGAGGCTCATCGTTCCTTCTGTTTGTCTCGTCTCCGTCCCCGTTCTCCGTCTGTCTCCGCCGACGCTGCAGGCAATTATTAACCGCTCCCCCTTCCCGGTGTACAACCGGCGCACGCGCCGAGGAGTGTGGCGGCTGGTGGTGGTGCGCGCCGCCGAAGCCCGCAAAGAGCTGATGATACTGGTGCAAATCAAGACGTTTGACGCAGATGCTGCGGGAGGAAGAAGTAGCGGCGGCAGCAGCAGCCGCGGCTGCGGGGGCGGTGACTGCAGCAGTGACGACAGCAACCGGAGCAGCGGTCCCAGTGTGAATGCGAGCCCGAGGAGCGGTGAGACAACGCGGATGCAAAAAAAGGAGAGCAGCAGCAACGCAGCAGCAGCTGCTGCTGCACTGAGATATCCGGACGAGGGGAAGCAGGGCAGCAGCAGGGCACCAGGGCGGTGCAGTATCTGTCACACGATCACAAGTGAAGCGGGCTCAGCAGAAACAGCAGCAGCAGAGGAAGCCGCGGGAGCAGCAGAAACAGCAGCAGGGGAAGCCGCAGGAGCGGCAGAAAGACCAGCAGGGCGGCAAGCGGAGAGGAATTCGCTGAGTCGCAGCTTCCCGACGGGTGCGGACGCAGCACGCAGCATCGTCGGCTCGGAGACCCAGCAGCAGCAGCAGCCGCAGCCTGGGACGACGGAAGAAAAGCAGGGGAGACTGAGTGAAGAAGAACGAGAAGAACTGCAGTCTCAGAAGAAGAAGAAACCACGAATAGAAGAAGAAGAAAGGAAAGGAGCAGAAGCTGTGAAGGGGAAGAAGAAGAGCTGTTGCTGGCGTGCCTGTGCGAGGGTCCTCGTTGACGGACTTGCCGGACGCACTTTTGACGGTTACCGCGTCGCTTCTCTCTTTCTTCAAGAGGTGAGGACATTTTTCATGGCAGCTCTTCGTATCTACAAGCACTACAGACTGAACACGTATATGCTGGGTCCGCGTCTCTGTCTCTGTCTCTTCAGTATGAGGTTTAATATCTCCCGTACGTATAATCAAATACACAGGCATTAGCTCCCTCTCTCTATATATCCGTACAAGGTGAATCTGTTAAACACGTAATACAGCATATACGTGTGCTCTCTGTCTATACAACAGGTACGCAGAAAGTATCATGCGGATAGTCAAATACATAGATATTAGCTCTCTCTCTCTCTCTCTATATATATATATATATATGTACAAGATGAAGTCTAGAATCTGTTCTACGTGTAATATATATATATATATATATAGGTCTGTCCTTTGTTCCTTACAACAGATGCGAATAGTCAAATACATAGTCATCAGCTCTTCCTCTATATATTTCCACCGTTTGAGGTCTAGCATATATATATATATATTACATATATATATATATATTAGTTTATAGACATTAGCTCCCTTTATATGTACGTTCCCTGCAAGCTGCTGTGAATCTGTTTCACATGTAGTTAAGTATACACGTGTGTTCTTTGTCTATAGGCAAGTGTATAGATATCAGCTCTCTCTGTGTGTCTCTAGTAAATGAAGTCGAGAATCTGTTATGCGCGTAGCCAAGCATATGCGTGTGTTCGTTGTCTCTACAAAGACACGCAGCAAATTATCAACAACAGGAAGTTTTTGTGTCTCTCTAGGCGGTCAAACACCGGAATACAGACGGGGTGGCCGTCTCTTTTCTTCCTGCAGGGGGGACAGGAAGCCATCGGTATAGAGGGAAAAGTACATACGTGTACTTTCGGTAATACACGTGACTGCTTCGCATGCACAAGAAAAGAACGGTGATAGGACATTTACCGGGGTGTATACAAACGTGTGGGAGTACACGTGTGTTGCATGTCTCTGCGTATGTCTCTACAAGAGGTGGAAGAGACCAGACGCTTGCGGGTGGGTCTGGGTCTCCGACCGGTCTACATGCGCATGCGGCTTTTTCGCCTTTTCTCTTAACCGCTGCCTCAGTCTGATTTCCTCGTTCGCGCTGTATACGTCCCTCTCCAGGCCTCGGGCTGTGCGCCTCTGGTGTTCGCAGCTGCCTGCTGCTGCGTCTCTCTCAACCTCCTCTTTCTCACTCTGAACACATTCTTCTATGTTTCTAGCCACGTTTCTATATAGACGTGTGTCACCCTACCTATATATACATACATACAAATATATGTATGTATACGTGTGTGAATGCCTACATATATAAATATGTATATATATACATTGTTCTATCTTTATAGAGGTACATCTTTCTATACGTGTGTGTCACTCTACCTATCAATACGCACATATGTATATGTATACGTATATGAATACCTACATGTATAAATATATATATGAATACACACATTGTTTTATCCCTATGGATGTACGTCTCTGCGTACGTGTGTGTCACTCTATATCGATATATAAATGCGCACACGTCTATACATGCAGACGTATACTACGTATGGGCATGCACGCGAATGTATACATATGCGTCCCTCTCTCTATGTATAAATATGTATATGTGTGTGTCTGTATCTATTAAGATACGTGGACACAAATATATCAGTGGAGAAGTAGGTAGAGTTCCCCGCGTTAGCGTGTCCATTTGGTGGGGAAGTGCACTTTCACTGCAGCAGTTGCCGTAGCGGCTCTTCTTCGTCTGTGGTGAGAAGTTTCGGCAGCAGAAGGACGGACTGTCTGTCACGCGCCTGGTCACCTGCCACGCCCCGCACTTGCTGCTGCCGGGGTGTTGCCTCTGCGACGTGTGAGGCCGCTGCACCTGTGTGCAAAACGGTCTTCCTCCTGCTTGTTAGTTACCCTGCTGTCTTGCCTTTTCTCAGTATTTTCCTTCTCCTTCGTCGTCGTCTCGTGTGTGAAGTGCTGGTGCTGCGGACACGCTTCCTGCTGGCGCCGCTCCTGCTGGGAAGGGAGGCAAGTGCTGCTGCTGCTGCCGCTGTCGGTGTCGGGCTGCTGTCGTAGCAAAGTGTTGCGGTTGTGTGAGAAGCGCCGGTCCAGCAGCAAGTGCCACGCTGCCGCTACTGTAACGCCCACTGCAGGTGTGTCTGCTGCTGCGTCTCCCCCTCCTGCGCCGACTTTGCATGTGCCGTTGGTGCGGGGACTCCGCTGTGCTTCGCTTGCGTTGCTTCTGTGGGGTGTACTGCCGCTGCTGCTGCTGCGCCGTGCGGCTCCCGCTGCTGCAACGTGTGGGCGGTGCGGTGTGTGGTGTTGCGTGGGTGCATCGCAGAGCGTGGCCCACTCCGACGCCGTCGACCCCTCCTTCCCCACAGAAAAGGTGAGATCCGGTGTGCATACAGCAGAAGTCGGGTGCACGTACACTCGAAAACGACTGCAGTTTCTGAATACACGTACGGCAGCAGACGTCGGGTGTACGTACACTCAAAACAGACTGCAGTCTGTCTGCGCACGTACAGCAGCAGATGTCGGGTGTAGGTACACTCAAAACAGACTGCAATTTCTATGTGCAAGTGCAGCAGCAGACGTCCGGTGTACGTACACTCGAAACAGGCTGCAACTTCTGTGTGGTGCGCACGTGTGCATTCGAAGAGGAGAGAAGCGTGGCAGCTACGTGTCGCCCGGAAGCAGACGTCGTCAGTGCCACGTGTACGTACACCGGAGGTACACAGTTTCAGTGTCCCGTTTCGAGTGTCTGCACACCCCGACAGCGTAGAAACGTCCCACGCTCCAGAATAATTCGCGGTTGAAAAGGTTCACTGCGTCGGTGCAACCCCCCAGCTGGAAGTCCGCTACATACGCGGCCGCGGTGTCTGTACACGAGGCGCAGGCAGGCCGACTACGCGAGAACCCCCGTCCCGCGTTTCCTTGCCAAAGTGTGTGCACATGCATCAGGAACGTGCCGCATTATCCCCCGGTATTCCGTGCAGCTGAACAAGGAGGTGAATCACGCACACATATACATCTTTAAGTGTGGAAATCGGTGGTACTTTGTAGCTCGTGAAGAACCGGCATCTCTCGCAGAAGAGAGAACGCCTTTCTCTACTCGCAAGCCGTTGCCACGTTCCTCGACCTCCGCGCGTATCCCACATATATACGTACGCACGTCCACACTTCTAGCAGGACTCGTTTTCACGAGCACACGCATACATACGCACACGCTTGCCGTATATATCTGTGAAGATATCTACATACACACGCCTGCGTATATCCATACATGTGTACGTATGTTGCCCCTCACGCATATACATGTATATGTACATGTATCTGCGCATCTGCGCGCCTTCTTATATCAGTGAGAATGCACCTACCTACATCGAATATATATCTATATGTATGCGCTTGCCTCCTAGCAGTGACTGCTGCTGCACACACCTATACACACATATATAGAGTCACTTGGTTGAGGCAGAATCCCCTGCACACATGTATATACATGTGCGTGTCGATAGTCAGAGAGGGCAGCATCTGTGTGTGTAGGGGTGTGCGTGGCGTAGACTAGACAGGGACGTGCGTACATTTCACGTCTTCGACGCATCTTGTTCGCGTATTCCCTTTCCTCTCTATGACGTCCTTCTCTTCGATTCTTCCGTCTATCTGTCCTTTCCTTTAAAGTCCCCTTCTCTTCCTTTCGTGTGAATCGGGTGACTCGCCTTCCTTTTCTTCTGTCCCACTTTTCTTCCTCGGGTCTTCTTCCCGTTCGATCGCTTTGCCTTTCTTCGACTTCGCCTTCTTCTGAGGAACTCCGCTTTTCCCCCCGTGTGCTGTTTTCCTGTCAAAAGCTGTGGGGAGACGCGTTCATAACCCACCGCGTGCTCGGACTGGATTTTCGAGTTGGGCCGCATACGTTCTTCCAGGCAAGCGCTCTTGAATTCTGCGAAACGTTAGGGAGAGAGACGTTCGACCCCGGAATAATAAATCGCAATAGGAAACGCTGCTGCAGCCCGAACTGCTGATCTGTACATGGATGTGTAGTACACTGGCGTGGTACGAGTGTTCATACGGGTATACGAAATCCTTCTTTGGACACACGCATACAATGTATACACGTATTAATACGGGTACACACATATGTGTATACGTGTACACATATATATACGTGTATAGACGTACACTTGCATATACATATATATACATGTGTGTATAATATATGTGAGGTAGACGTAATCCGCCGTTGTATTTCACCGGTATTAGGAGAGGCAGTGTCCACGAATGCGGATTCACGATGTCGTATACCTACTGGCCGCACACGTGTAGGCGATCCGTGTCCTTCTCTCTCTATATATACGTAGCCACCATATATATGTGGACATACACACTGCGCATACATGTGTGTACAGATTCTATATATGTATATGCAGTGCCCAAGTGGATATACAAACAGGCATATATATATGTATGTGTCACCTATGTTTGTTTGCGTTAGCTCAGGATAATTTGTGTAGGACTGTCTCTTTCTCCACATATATACGTATGTCAACCTATCTCTCCGTATGTGCGCGCGTATGTATATGTATGAATCGGTTTCTTCGTCGATATATATATATATATATATGTGGAAGTGTGTATGTACGTACAGCCGTAATTGTCTATGTCTCTCTCTCTGCATATATATTTACATTATCACTTGTTTCTGTGTGTCTATATGTGTCTGCTGGCGTGTATCCACGTGTGTGTCTAGCTATCTATCTATCCCTGTGTACGTGTCGGTCTTCATCTGTCTATACGTATCGGTGTATCTGCTTCTCTCTGTATCCACGTGTATCCACCTGTTATATCTGTCCATCAATATCCATATCTATTCGTGTACATCTCTGTATATCTATGTCTCTGTATATCTATTTCTGTCTATACATATATCTATATCTGTATCTGTCTATGCTACATCTGTCTATATCTACATCTCTCTACATATCTATTTATATATCTGTCTACGTCTGTATCTATCCGTATGTATATATCCACCTGTATGTATATCCATCTATATGTATATCTATTTATCTGTATCCACCTCTATCTATATCTGTCTATGTCAATATCTATATAGAGCTATCTATAGTAATATCTCTCTCTATGTATGTATCTGTCTCTGTCTATATATATATATATACTTGTCTACACCTATATTTATTTGTCTATATCTGTATCTATCTATATCTACATCAATATTTATCTATATTTGTCTGTATCTATATCTACCTATCTGTCTACATCTATGTATATTCGTATCTATATATATCTGTATCTATGTGTCTATACCTGTCCGTGTTTGTCCACGTCTGTATCTATATGTCTGTCTCTATCTATATATTTATTCGTCCATGTCCATCTGTCTATATCTACCTGCGCCTGTATCTATCATATATCTATATCTACTGTCTCTATCTCTCTGTCTATCGATGTCTATCTATTATATCTACCTAACTTACTACCCGCCCCTCTGTATCTATATCTGTCTATATCTCTTCCTATATCTTGCCGTCTCTATATACATATATATATATCTCTGTATGTGTGTCTCTTTGTGTGGACCTCCCTCTATTTGTGGATATCTCTAAGTGGGGATATCCACTACCTTTCTGTTTCTCTGTAGCTACTCCACGAATCTGCCTCTATCTCTCTATATATATTAACTTACAACATGACGTATACACATACATCGACTACTTCGGCGAACTATAAATTCAATATATGGAACTACATATATTCAAACTCATAAATTCACCTACGTACATATGTGTAGCATATTTATATATACTACAATGTGAATATATATTTATATATATATTAAAAGTCGTATGTAGTATGCAATATACATATGTATATACATATACGTACATGTATGTCGGATATGTGTATGTACTGTAATGTAAATACATATATATATATATATTCAACGTCATATGCAGTGTACAATACATATACGTATATATATATATATATGTATATGTGCATGTATATATATGGGACATACGTGTACACACACACTATATGTACATTCAAAGTCATATGCAGTATACAGCATATATATATATATATATATATGTGCACGTAAATGGAATATGCGTAGGAACTATAATATAAATATATCTAATTTTATATATTATACGCAGTATACAATACATATATATACATATATGTCTACGTACATACACATGTATATTGGATATGTGTATGTACTCGTATATATATAAAGTCATATGCGGTATATACAGTGTATATAGTGGACATATGTATGTATTTAAAATATAAATATGTATGATTATATATATTCAAAGTTGTATGTAGTATAATATATATATATATATATACATGTCTGCGTATTTCTATATATGTATGTATGCTGCATACGCGGGTTCTGCAGACGAATACAGAGACGTGCCCCCGCCTGTTTCAGACTGCGCTGGAGCTAGCGCTGCCCCTGCCTTCGGAGACGCCGTTGCTCGACGTTTGCTGCGGCACTGGCACCCTCGCCTTATGCGCTGCTGCTGCCATGCGTCGTGAGCAGGAGCAGCAGCAGACGAAAAATGTGCAACAGCCGCAGCACGGGCGGGAGCAGCAACAGCAGCAGCAACAGCAGCAGCAACAGCAGCAGCAACAGCAGCAGCAACAGCAGCAGCAGGAGCAGCAGCAGCAGCAGATGTGGGCGCAGGTGAATGGGCCGCAGCAGCAGCGGTGTGAAGACACCGCGCAACAAGTCGAGGAGGAGGAAATGAAAGAAAGGGAAAATTTGTGGCAGGAGCAGCAGCAGGAGCAGCAGCCGCTGCTGCAGCCGAGGAAGAGGAACAAGAGAGAAAAAGAGAGAGAAGCGGGAGCGCAGCAGGGAGAAGGATGTGCGGGGAGGGACGGGGCGGCGATGACGGCAGCAGCCGAGGCAGCATGGAGAGCGAAGATGACAGACGAAGAAGAATACGAAAAAGAAGCGAAAGCTGGAGGAGGAGAAGACCAGGAGGCAAGGGGCGAGAAGAGGGGAGCGGAAAACGACTGGACAGCAGCAGAGGACGACAACGCAGCGGCCAGCAGCCGAGACGAGGGAGACGACGGAGAGGACGCCGAAGAAGAGGAAACGGCCAATAAGAAGGAGGAGAACAGCAGCAAAAAACGGAAGACGCAGCCTCCGCGCGTGTTAGGCATCGAACTTGTCAAAGAAGCGGTCCAACACGCCAACGCGAATGCAAAACTCAACGGCCTCGAACGTCAAGCTCTCTTCGTATGCGGTGAGGTATCCATGTCTATTCGTACATACAGCCATATGCTCCTGAATATATATGTGTCTGTTTCGCCACGCAGCTACATGCGTGTGAACATATGTGTGAATTCGTGTAGCGGTGCACGCGCAAATGTACGAACACACATATATATGGATGGATATTCGTGTACTTGCCATGTGTATGTGTAAATCAGTCCTCTTCCATTTATTTATATACGTGTGTCTATGGAGGGTCGGCTACATATGCAGGTGGATGGTCGCGTACTCATATATATATGTATGTGTGTAGTGGGTTCTCTGTCTGTCTTTCTACTGATATATTTGCATGCATGCAGTTTTCTGTCCCTGCTAGGACGTGTGCGTAAACAAATTTCTTGGGAAACGCGCACCTACATACATGAATCTATGCAGGTATCTCTACAAGTATATACGCCAGTGTGTGGAGTATACCTACCTGCGTGTGTGTATATGTGTGTACGTCGATATATGTGGACACCGAGGTGTTCCGTCGTGAGTCAAGTTTTTAAACAGGAATCTGACTGCCAACAATAAAAAACATCAGTACAAGTACATGCATGCAACATTCACATACGTATGTATATATGTATAGTTTGTATATATATTGATCCATCTACACGCTTGTAAATATGTACGCGTCGTAAATATGTATATATATGTATATGTAGGCACATGAAATACAAGTATATGCACACATGTGTATATACGTGTGTGTATATATGTGTGCGTGTATGTCAATGTATATTAGTGCGTCCACACTATATACATATACTATATATATATATACACACACACACACACGAGGACATCCAATATACATATATATATATATATATACGCACACACACCAAGATATATATATATACACACCAATATATAGTAAGGTGTACTACACGCGAAGGG
>KL647303.1:2060235-2145545 GCA_000727475.1 Sarcocystis neurona | reverse complement strand
GCGTATATCTAACACACACACACGTACACACACACACACACACACACACACACACACGCACACATCTCTAAACAATTTATTTACACAGGTGCGTTGAGCTACCCATCTCCTCCTATTTGTACACATGTTGCCAACGTCTGCCACAGGAAGGCGACGGTTGTGTACCGCGGATGGTAGTCACGTGGGCGGATGGTGAAGGGGACAATCTTCTCCCCCACAGAGAGCAGAAGACGAAGGAAAGCGTCTGTTTCGTTTTCTTCTCTGTCTCCAGCAGTACGCACTACCGCGGCGCGACAAAAACCGGAGAGACTCTGGATGATATCCACATGCACATGCGTACGCACAAAGTATATTTTGGGGAACCACTATAATAGGCATAACTCCTGCCGAAAATACTTGGCACGTGTACCACGCACACTGCACGTCTACAATGTATACGTACATATATACATATATATACGCATTTTGACGCAACAACGTGTTTGTGACGCGCCTACGGAAGAGGACGCAAAAAACAGAACGGCGACTCCCATTGTTTCTTCTCTGTTTCTCTGGTTCAAATGTTGCTGCTGCTTATACACGTGTATCCACATCTACGCGGGTACTAAATTCCGTCATACAGACGCGCACCTATATATACATATACATAAATACACGCACAGTGACCACTCTCCTTCCCGACCACTCTCCTTCCCGACTCATAACACCCCTTACTTAACGTAAGTGCAAGCAGACGTGGCTTCATTGTCATTGTGCTGGCAATACTTGTACCTATGGGAAGAAGTATTTATATGTTTATAGGGTGTACATATATCTATGATATATATATATATGTATATATGTACACCCTATTCACATGTAAGTGTGCTACTACACACATGGACGGTATCGTTTAAGAGACTGAGCGGCCGTTTTCCTGATTTCCTCTTCCGTTTTAAGGAGCTGTCTCAGTCGCTTCTTCTGTCGTTCAATGCAGTATAGGTGTGCTTTCCGCTTCATCAATAAGGACCAAGCTTGCTGGCAGTACAGGAAACGGTTGTGTTCGTCAATACAGAGTGGACCACTGTCTGGTGGTAGCAGCCCTTAGCTAACGTCGAAACGTCCATGAATCCCGGATCACAAACGCTGGCAGTAACACACAATCGTTTCTCTAGAGAGTCATTTGATAAACATGTGCAGGCAGCGTAGCGTAAGCCGTAACTGTTGCAGTACATCTTTGACGTCGTGGTCCCTCCTTACAGACGTCGCAAGCCGTAACCGTTGCAGGACATCTTTGACGTCGTGATCCCTCGTTGCAGACGTCGAAAGACGACTTCACCCATTCACATATATATAAATTATACAGTTGCCTGTGTATCTGGATATATATATATATATATATATACAGATGCATATATGTGTATATACTGCGCTCTCATGCACTCGAGTTCACACACGCCCCCACACAAATATTGCCCACAGAAATGCCGAGTGCTTTCTCCTTTGTTCACCCCTAGTTAACAATCATAGGTCATTCCGCAGTTTGATCCTGTCACACATGTTCCTCTTGGAACTGTGAATCCCGTATATCAGCAGTGCTACTACTCCACAGCCGGCGGCAGCCTGCGTTGTCCAGTTGAGTGCACCATTTGATGCCTTCTCGTGTCTCCACATGTGCTTGCCTACCTGTTCCCACTCTTCGACCACTGCAGCACACACGCGTCTGAATATATATATATACATACATATATACGAGAGAGCACACACGTGTAATATACGCAGTAGTCAACGAAACACTAATGCCTCCGTGTCGGCGTCCTCACACTTGGCTTAGTCTCTCTCGCCTTTAACTGTGAATATCACAGTTTCACTCTCGGCCTCCTCCCAGTAAGCAGATACGCGTATCTATACGTGTACATACATACTTCTTCGTCTTTACGTCTGCCGAGTGCAGTGAACAGATGCCCTCTTCCAGCGTTGTACTACTGTCGCCGGCATCGATATCTTTGTACATGCGCATTACATGCAGATTCTCCTGTGTCGAAGTAACGTACTACGTCCACCCTTTCGCAGGGGCAGTGGATCATTCCGTGTTGCGTTTTCCAGCCGCGAGGTTGCAGGAATTCCACCCTCTGCCAACCGGAGAGTTGCTCTTTCCCTTGGGTATGGTTGTGTTGTCAGCGGCTTTTCTGTACTCCTACTACTATTTTCTAGAGGAGGCGTGAAACCCGTTACACAAGCAAAAGCGCACTTTTCCCTCAGTGAGGCATCTCCATTTTGACCTGGCGAAAGCGTCTATTCGTCATTGTTGTGTCTCTCCTTGATGACGTCGACGCTGCCTCGTATGCACCGCAGGACAGGCCTGTGCAACGATCGCTGATAGCCAAAAGTCAACTTCCCCAGAACCTCTGTGTTCGTGATAGCGAGCAACGTCAGTAGTCTCTCTACATTCAAGATGGGCGTGAATTGTTTTCCTGACTTTAGTGAGGAACTGACCATCTTGTGTGTCATCAACGAACAGCTCACTACACCGCTACGGTCTTGACAGGCCGGCGGCGCCGCCAAGTGTCGTCGTCTGCATGTGGCGGTGATGCGCAGACCCACCAACGAGGAAATTCTCTTCCTGCTTCCTTCTTGATCGTCTTTATTCGGTCCATTTATCGACATCCCTGCGTCTCTGTTTTCCGTTCCGTATCACGGTGGCTTTTTCTTGCTGCTTCGCACCGTGCGTGCGCCCCCCTTGTCGCACTCCGACTCGACGGTCCCGCCGGAGATGACCACTGCTTGTTTGTCTTCAATTTTCGTAGACGACTCGCAGCAACAATGACGCACACATTTTCCTCCCTGTTTCGGGCATCGTTCCTCCGCAGACCGTCCCTCAACACGTGTTAAGCGTCTACTATTCATATATGCACATCTACAGGTGTGAATGTCTTCGAACCACGGTGGAGCCCAGTTTTCCATCTTTTCCTTTCTGCTCCCGATCGCCCTTGACTTTTTTTTTGCCAAACCGACGCCTCGCATACCTCCACATATCCTCTCACGGATTCTGGCCGCCTTACACACACGTGTGGCCTTTTTTCCCCCATTTTGTCTCCCGCGTCCTATCCGCCCGTGCGATGTATTCGTATCTCGCGTCTCATGCTGCATTCGCCGGCCACTCCAGGAGCGGTAGGAGGAGCCAACTTACACGTATATCGACTTTTCTCGTCTCGCTGCGAAGGTGACTTTTGTCCTACCAAACCGACGTGTACTCATCTGTGTGGACTACCGTAAGAAAATGTAGGTGGGAGGCGGGGAAGACGACGTATCTGTGCATACATATTCGGAACAAGTATGTAACGGAGTCAGCGGCGCAGAGGAACGAATTTGATTTTGGACGGCGAGTGTTCGTTTGTTTGGCCAGCGTCCACCTGGGGGAGAACTCGTACGTGCAGGAAAGCTGTAGCCTCCTTCACGCCTGCACAGAAGATTTTTGACGTCCCGTGGACTTATAATCATCTTTCTTGAGCTTCTCTCCTTTGCCTGTTTCATACACACTGAGAATCCCCCAGACAAAATACCCCATACGTTCCCGTCTTCACTAGATTGCTTCTCAGAGGGTACCTATATACCTGCGTCTTTGTGTGGCTCTACCTGCACACGTATATCTATCTGTCTGTATGCGTATATATATATATATATGTATAGTGTATATCCGTGTTGTGTAGGATAGGGCTTGCAGGGAGCGGCATTTCTATTTTCACAGGAAGGAGACACACATACAAATGTGTGATTGAGCAGTTTGTCCTGCCTTCTTCTTTTGTTCCCGCGGAACGTGAAGACGATGGAGCGCCCAGAAGGTAATTTCTCTCGTGGAACCTGCAGCAGCTGTTGTGCGTGTCCTCTCCACACATGACGCTCACCCACCCATACTTTCGTGATACGTGTGCACACACATACGTACGTATATGTCCATGTATGCCAGGAATTCGACGTACGTGTCGGCTCGCCTCTTCCTTCTGTATGAGTAGGCTGCAGATAACAACTGTTCACTCATAAACACACATACATGTATGTAAGCGTTTGTGCGTGGACTGCTGTGTCCGTATTTTGCATGAAGCACACCTACATGCTTAGTAGCTACTATGTATGTACGCACAGGGGTTTTCATGTGAATATATATATATATATATGTATACGCATATCTATATATATATATATATATGTATACGCATATCTATTTATAGATTGACTTATATAGATTTATATAGACATCTGTATAGATAGATAGGAATAACTTTATAAACGTGTGTGTATCTTGCTTACTCTTTCACTGCCTACGTGCTTCACTGCCCCGATGTAGTCGTCCTGCAGTAATACATTTTATGTATGTATGTGTGTATGTATGTACACGTATGCATCCGAGCTGCGATATATACGTGTGGATGCTCGTGTATTCGCACACGTCAACTGTACATGGCGATTAATAAAGTCGCTTACGAGATCTACATGCTTGTGCGGTATATAGGTAATATACGCCTGCCTCTACATACATCTATATATATATGTGGATATGTATGTGCGTGTACGTCGTTGTATGAATTCTTCTCCACAGCAGGTAGAGGGCAGTGGATGACCGGGTGTGGAGAGGTGCAGACGTGTCCGTAGCAGCTTCAGCAGCAACAGCAGCAGCAACACGGTGTTTCCACGTGCTGCTCGTCTCTGTTCAAGTTGATAAATAAAGACGGGAACCGTTGCAGAATGCGTCTGCTCTGCGTTCTCTCTCTCTGTGGCGGATCTATCTCCATGACGCACAGACATCTCTAGTGTTGCCTTTCAAACGTCTCACCTATCTATCTATATATATATATATGTACACCTGTAAAAGTCTACATATACACTCATATATATGGATAGACATCTATGTATATTCACGTCAAGTACTTTTCTGTCCGCTGTCTGCGTCTTCGTTCATGAGTTTACATGCGCTCGTATACATTTGTCTGGGGAGGCTTATATTGTTTTTATCGCTATTTCTCTGTACAACCACGTAGGCTCTTCTCGTCTCGTCTCCCCGCCAAGCGTATATATCTGCAAGAGAGAGACACGAAGTACTGCGGCTTCTGGCTGCTGGACACTCGTGCACACACCTACCGGAGCCTACGCAGAAATTCCCCTTACAAGAACATACACATATATACACCTAAGTACGCATATATGTGTGTATGTGTGTAGTACGTATATGTACCTGAATATATACTTCGATTCATATATACAAAGGTATGATTGTATGTACGCACGTGTGTGTATGGATGTATGCGCTGATGTAAATGTGTATGTGTATACGTATATATATGTATACACGAGCGTGTGAAGAGATTTACACCTATATATATACACACACGCATATATATGAACGTGTAAAGAGATAAGTGTGGATATATTATATATATAGACATGTATGCAGACACGTATGTACACCTATAATGTATATGTATTGGCGACTGTACACTTGCCTCTGTGTGGTGGAGAAATATATGGATATACACATGTGTGTATATAGACGTGCATATATATATGTACACGTGTGGATGCATTTCCCCTTGCATTTGTGAGGAGACGTCAGCAGCACGTGAAATGTGGGCGTGTGTGCGCAGGACGGATGCGCGTGGACGCTGCAGCATTGGAAGCCGGGAGTCTTCTCTCGCCCACTCTTGACGAACCCGTCTGGGACACTGTCGTGAGTTTCTTCGTGGACTTCCTTTTTCTTCTACTTTCTTTTTTCTACTTTCTCCTTTTTTTTCTCTCTGTTCTCCTCTTCGATGCCTCGCTTTCGCAAGTCCCCCCCTCCTCTTCTTGTGAGGCCTTCCGTTTTTTTCCTCCTGTCTTTCGTCCCGTTTTGTTCTCCCGTGTTGTCCGTCTTATTTGAGAGACATGCGGCGATGCTGCGTCGTTTCCTGTCCGGTGCCTTTTCTCCCATACATACGTGTGCACATGCACATACACACCTATTCGTGTACACTCATATAATACCATGTCATACCTATATACATACATATATATATACGTATGTGTGTATGTGTGTCCACGTGTACTCAGCCACACCCGTATATATATAAATGTGGACACTTGCACTTATTTTTATACATCCATTTACATACGCGTGTACACACGTAGTTATAGCCATACATGTATATAGACGTATGGAGATGTGCTGTTTTATGTTGTTGACTCTTCTTCGCCGCCTTCTCGTGTGTGTCTCCACGGTCCCTTCCAGTTTTGGTCGCCTCTTCCGCCTCGCCTTCGTATTCTCCCACGTCGTCTCCCCACTGCATTCCACGCCGAAGTATCGCGTCTTTTTCTTGTCCGAGTTCCCTTCTCTGCTGCTGCTTCCTTTCTGCTGCTGCTGCTCCTCTTCTTCTTCTTCGTTGCTGCCGTTTCGCACGTCCCCTCTGTGCTGCTGCTTCGACTTTCTCTCTCTCGGTGCCGCGCATTTCCCGCGGAACTCCTTCGGCCTGATATCCACATATACGTCCTACACCTGCAAGAATGTATTCCTCCTCTTCTCTCTGTCTGTCTATGTATATATTCTCGTCAATGGGACTATATGAACAAACAAGCGACTATAGGTGTGTATCCAGCCGGGCAATATTCGAATGTGTATGTGAATCAGTAGCTACCTATCAATAGCTACATACACACACAAGAAGTGTCGACACCTGTATGTGTACTATCATGCATAACATATATATATGTAGCTACTCATTAATAGGGAGATACACACACAAGCATATGTATGTGTATTGCCACTCATTGCTGCGTATAGATAGACAGAGAGTCTATATATATATCACAGACATACGTACGCCGGTAAACGTGATGGGACGCACGTATGTGTGGACATATCTCCTTATACAGTCACACATATATATGCGCCTCCATCTATATGCTTATCAAAGTAGGTACGCGTATGTTTATATACGTTATACACGCACATATATATACATGTGTGAGTGCACTTTTTTGTTCCTTTTCGTGCGTGCGGAAGTGTCCACGTACTCCCTTCTGTTAAGTGAGGGTGCATTCTTTATTCTCTGGTTCTGTGCGTATAACGTAGTGCCCCATGACATTTCCCTTCCCCGCTCTCTTTGTAGCTGCTGCTGTGTTTGCCTCTCTCTGTCTATCTCTATGAGTCCACCTACTCCCCATCTATCTAATTATACACGTATATATATATATATATATGTATATGTATGTGTGTTCATGAGGTATATCAGGGGAACCTTGTGTGTGGGAACGGCTGCTGCTGTTGCTGCTGCAGATGCGAGACGCCCGCAGCATCGGCTACAAGCTGCTGTACGTGTTAAAACCCAAGCGGCTCGTTGCTTCCTCCCGTCCGGAGGCCGCGGGGCTCAAACAATGTAAGTACATTTTCCTTTCATACGTGAACGAAGAAGTAAATGCATGCCTTTCTATTCTCTGCGACTCCACAGAAAGACGACGAGTGCTGTGGCCCACTATACGCGTCCACGTATATGTATGGGTACGTATGGGTAAAACGTTCTCTCTATTTCTCTCAATATGTGTATCTGTACATACAGAGGCGTATATACTTGCATATGTACACACATGATATATACATGTAATATATGTAGCTGTTCCTTTGTCTCTCTCTCAGTGTGTGTGTGTGTGTGTGTGTATCTGTATACACATACGCACGTATATTTGTATATGTACACATATATATATATATATCTTCCAGTAGATATGTGTGTGTTTGTACACACACGTACGTATATATATACATGTATAATGTGTATATGTAGCTGTTTCTTTGTCTTCTCTCTGAGTATGTGTGTCTGTCTATACATATGCACGTATATTTGTATATATACACATATATATATTCCTGTAGATATTTTTGTGTTTGCACACATATATATATATGTGTAGCTGTTTCTTTGTCTCTCTGTCTCTGTCTGTCTCTGTCTGTCGCTCTCTCAGTATGTGTACGCATATAGACGTATGCGCGTATATTTGTGTTGTAGATACGTATGTATTTGTACGGGGAGGGACCGTTGTCAGTTGAAGCGGAAGTGTTTATATGCGTGTATGTGTGTGCACCTCTCTTTTTTCCACATATTCGTGGATTTGTATGTTATCACAGGTGCACCTCTACTTTTTCGTGTATACACGTATGCGCTCGGGTAGATGTGAGGAACAGACTTAGCAGCGGCAGTATCTCGTTCCCGTCGCTCTGTCTTTTCTCCGTTTTTTCCCTCTTCTCTCTGTTTTCCCTCTTCTCTCTATTTTGTCTCTTCTCTCTATTTTCTCTCTTCTGTTTTTTTCTCTTCCTCTCTTAGTCACTCTCTTCTCGGTCTCTCCTTTCTCTCTTTGTAGGCACGGTGAGTCGTGGGGGCGCCTCTACTACTTCTGCTGCAGCAGAGAAGCACGCCGTCGTACGTGAATAATTTTCGTAGAAGAGAGGAAGAGACACACACACACACACAGACAGAGGTGGGACGAAAAGTGACGTGGCCGCATGTGTGCAGCGTCCCTTCGAGTGTGCGTACACCGCCCCCTCTGCCTCTCTGACTCGATGACTTCGTACGTGAAGAAGATCTCCGCTGCTGTCGAGTGACCTCGTCGCGCTACGTTCTCTCGCCCTCCCAGCGGGCAACTGTGAAGCAGTACAAGTGTTTCTTTTTCTGTACTCAGACATCTATCTACAAGAAACTTGAATACGAGTGCTCTTCAAAAGAAAATTTACGTCTATTAGGTGTGTATGTGTATGTGTATATTTTCCTTCGCGTAAACCCTACGTATACGTATATACGTATATGTCTGTGGGGGCCTGTAAGTTACTTTGAAGACATCTACACATCTTTTCTCTCTCTCTGTCTCTCTCTCTCTCTGTCTCTGTATCTTCCTGTCTGTCTCTGTATCCTCGTCTCTCTCTCTGTGTCTCCCTATCTTCCTGTCTCTCTCCGTCTGTCCCTGTATCTACCTGTCTCTCTCTGTGTCTCCCCGTCTTTCTGTCTCTGTCTCTATATCTTCCTGTCTCTGTCTCTCCACCTTCCTGTCTCTGTCTCCCTGTCTCTGTTTCTCCGTATCCTTCTGTCTCTCTCTCGATATCTCCCTGTCTCTCTCTGTCTGTCTCCCTGTCTCTATATCTTCGTGTGTCTCTCTGTCTGTCTCCCTATCTTTCTGTCTCTGTCTCGGTATCTTCCTGTCTCTCTGTGTCTCCCTATCTTCCTGTCTGTCTCCCTCTCCGTGTCTCCCTATCTTCCTGTCTGTCTCCCTCTCTCTGTATCTTCCTGTCTCTTTTATTTTCTCCTTCTGTCTCTCTTTTTCTCCCCCTCTCTCTGTGTCGCCTTTTCTCTTTCTGTCTCTCTCTCGCTGTTTATTATCTGTCTCTTTGCATCTCTAGGCGTCTCTCGTTTTCTCATGCGTCCCCTCTACCTCGGTTCCCCGTGTATGTATATGTATGTATAGATCTAAGATACACACACACATGTACGCACAGAGACACACGTTCTGCATGTTGGACGCTCTCGGTCGGCGGCGCGGTGGTCCCCTGGCCACGTGTCCTTCGCACTCGCGGATTATCAGCAAAACAGGAGAAATGTCCACGCACCAAAAAGTGCGTGTCTATCTCTGTATGTTTGTGTGTGTGTGTGTGTGTGAATACTACAAGATGTATGCTCCTCCCTATAAAGATTGCCAGCTCGTCCTGTTGTTGTGTGTCTACGTCTGTGCGTGTATTTGTGTAGATACTGTTAAATATGTGTGCTCCTCTGGACAGAGATTGTCAGCCGGTGCCGGTGTTGCGTCTACTTCCCCAGACACATGCAACAACGGAGGAAATTTACTATATTTCTTCTACACTTGGCATGTACAAGAGCAGTTCTCAGTCACACCTGTGCGCAACTCTGCGTTCAGACGAGGACTTCACATGCCCTCCGAATGAGAAGTTGCTACGTGCGTTTTGGCAGCGCCTTGGCATGTGTGTGTCGCAGGAGTTCTCATTTTTGCTGCGAATCCTGCGCGGTGTCTTCCCTCTCCCCTCCTCCCCGCTGTGTCTCTGCCTCGGTGCCCGACGTTTGCCTCCACTCTGCCTCGGCTAGTCGCTGTCGCCTGCCCCGCAGAGCGGTGGACGCTGCTGCTGCGGCTGCTGCTGATGTGCTGCTGCCTGCAGGGGATCTGTGGGGACCGCTGCTTCTCTGCGTTTTCCTCTCCGTGTAAGCTTTTCTACCTAAAAAAACAGTCGCCTTCCGTTGAAGTCGTTAGTGCCTATTGGACACGCTCGCACATAGGGACCGCGTGTATCTATTTGTGTGTCCTCATCTGCGTAGACACGTATAAATACTTCCCAGCTGCACGTGGAAGGGAGTCCTCCTCACCTTTCTGTCCCTTTGGTGAAGATATCGTAGGAGACATGTCTACACGTGTACGCGCGCCTGTAAGTAACACATATATATGTAAGCTGTCACGGAGACGGAAACTTGCTGCTCTCTCTCTCTCTGTGACAGTCCGGCCGTCTTTTGCCCCAAATGCTTTGTATGAAGAAGTCCACATTTTGTACGTGTGAAGTGATTCGTCCCTGCCCCCGCGTCGCTTTAAAAGTCGCTTATTACCAAGAATATGTGTGTCGAAATGCCTGCCATGCGTAGACGAACGTAGACCCGTCGGTGTCCACCTACATATATGAAGTTGTCCATTTACAGACGTTCACCTATATGTATGGAAATGCGTATTTATATGTAACACGACTTCATACATACACGTATCTGTAACGTATATTCATATGTATGTTGTACAGATTGCTAAACTCATAGGTATATACACAAACATACACGTATGTGTATACTCTATATATGTATGCACATACACATATCTATGTATACTACACATGTATACATGTCTGCACAGCTGTATACGTGTGTATATATATATATACATACATGTATATGAGTCGCATGCTGGTGGACACAGAGGTACATATATAAATATATACGTATGGCTTTACAATATATATATATATTCATGTGTGTTCAATATATATAGGTGTATATACACATATCTACCTGTCTATCTATCTATATGTATATATATATGTACAAGGTCGTTTAAGAACATATTCGTCTCACGCGTGTGGATATACGTCAGCAACGTTATTTGGGTCTCTTGAGGGCCCCATTTTTTTGTTTGTACGAGTGTGTCTTTCCATCTGTGTACCTGTTCTTCTCTTCCTTGAAGCCGCGCGTTGTAGCACGAACGTGGTGCAAATGTGCGAAGGATTACGAGTCAAATACCTCCTCTGGGTAGTAGTGAAGTTACAAATGGCGAGACTTTCTGTCATGCACGGACCTGCTTGCACGCCGAATGCGACGCGTACTTTTGTTCGATAGAACGAGAATGTTCTTCGTGCTGAGCAGAACGTTTTCCTGTTGCCGACTGCCAGCAAGGCAGCAGCACAAGCAGCGTAGGTTGTTAGCCAGCGGAGAAGCAGCCGCAGCAGAAGCCATCGGGGACCCGGCGTCAGACGGCAGAAGTTCGGTAGGAGCAGCAGCAGCGTGTGTGTGGACGACTGCAGGAGCAGCACGAGCAGTTGCTATTTGAAAAAGCGGGGCAACAGCAAAGCAGCGCGTCGTCGTACGTCTTGCAACAGCAGCAGGAGCGGCCGCCGCAGCAGCAGCAGCCGCAGCAGCACCTGCAGCGTGTGGGGAGAAGCACTGGCAACAGCGGCAGTAGTAGTGGTAGTAGTAGCAGGGGGACAAGGAGGAGAAGGTCTGACTTAAGGTGGAAGCAACTGGGAATCAGCAGCAGCAGGAGCAAAGGAGACGGTTCGCGCAAAGGAGCAGCAGCAGGAGCAAAACGAGAAACAGCGGTATACGTCGCTGCCCTGTACGTCGTCCCCAAGGTATAGAAGCAGGTGCCGGTCGTAGGTGCAGCAGCAGCGCAGTAGGGCAAGGACGCAACCCAGAAGGGAAGGTGCAAGTCCAACAGCAGCAGCACGGGCAGCAGCAGTAGCAGAAGCAGCAACAGTAGCAGGGGCACCAGCAGCAGCAGGGCAGCAGCAGCAGGGCAGCAGCAGCAGCAGCGGTAGCAGGGACGGCAGCAGCAGCAGTAGTCGCAGGGACGGCAGCAGCTGCAGTCGCAGGGACGGCAGCAGCAGCAGTCGCAGGGACGGCAGCAGCAGCAGTCGCAGGGACAGCATCAGCACTCGCAGGGACGACACCAGCGGTAACGGAGAGGAGCAGGAGTAGCGGGAACAGCAGCAGCGGTAACAGAGACAGCAGGAGGAGTAGCAGGGACAGCAGCAGGAGTAGCAGGGACAGCAGCAGCGGTAAGAGGGGCACAACCGCAGGAGTACCGAAGACGGCACCAGCGGTACCAGGAACGGCACCACCAGGACTAGGAAGGACAGCAGCAGGAGTAGCGGGGACAACAGCAGCAATAGGAGGGACGGCAGCAGCGCTGTGTGCATTTCTTTGTATGTTTTGTTTTTTCGTTGTGTGTGCGGTGACGCAGAGTCTTGTACATCCAGGCGTCGCTTTCGTTTTCTGCTGTTTCTGGTGAGGGGAGCTCCGGAGCCGGGGCAGGGGGGGGAACAGCCGCAGACGCTGCGGCTGTCGCTGCGACGGAGCGAGCGGAGAGACGCGACCGGCAGCGCGTCGCATTTTCGCTTGTGTACGTCTTCGTGTCGCTGGGGGCTTCGGTCGTCACTGTCAACGCAAAACTTCTCGGCAGCACCCACATGTAAGAGACGAGACGGGGCAGCTTCCGGTGCTGCTGCAGAGATATCGCCAAGCTGCTCTCTCTTCTCGCGTCTCGCACGTGGCTCTTCTTCTATTTGTCTGTCTGTATGTGTGCGTTCGTCGCTCCCCGCCCTGCGCGGCTGCTGGTTTCCTCCATGTTCTGCGCAGTTGCTGTGTCTCTTGGGTCCCTTCCTCTTCTGCTGGAGCTGCTGTCGACGGAGACGTGTGTGCAGCAGCGCAGCAGCTCCCTTTTCCCGGAGACCAGAAAGCAGCAGAAGTTTTCTCGTGGAGCTGCAGTGGACGTACAACAAAAGATCCGTGTATACGACTATCCGTATAGAGGAAGGAAATTCGTCGGGTTCTTCTCTCTGTCTCTGTCTCGTCATTTGCGTGTGTACATATGTATGTTTCTATGCGTATGGACCGGGCCGCATACGTGCGCGATCTTCTTATATACAGGCGCACATACATCACTGTATGTCTCCACATATCTTCTCTGCGTGTGTCCGTGTATTTCTGTTTGTTCACATGCATCCACGTAAACGTAGATAATATCGATATATGCACGTGTGTGTATACGACGCCCACGGCAGATACGCATGCAGGGCATGGTGTGTGGTGGTCTTCGTTGGGCTCGGCTGGTGGTTTATTAGCTGCTCACTGCCACACGCAGAGAAACAACAACGAGGAATGTCTCGAGGCACCATCCCGCACGTTATATTATGGGAGGGAGACATGTGTGGTGGTGACGCGCCAAAAAAAGAGGCACCTTGTCACGTATCTCCCTCATATTACCATATAATGATACATATATATGTCTCTCCAATATTATATATATATGTCATAGAGTGGTATATGTATATATATAGATATATATATGTCTGTCCAATATTATATATATATGTCATATAATGGTATATGTATATATATATATGTCTGTCCAGTATTATACCTAATATATATATGTGTGTTTGTCCAGTATTATAAATATCTATATATCATATAATGTTAAATATATGTATATATATTTGTCCAACACTGTACGTAATATATATATATATATATCTGTCCAACATTTTGTGTATGTGTCTCTCTGTCCAGTATTACATGTATATGTATGGGGAGACAATGACAGAAGAGAAAGCGTGTAGTGACACGACGCTGTCTCCCTGCTGCGACAGTTGATGAAATTTTCTTCGCGTGAGACTTTGGGAAAGGATCGCGCGACTATTTCCTGCTGCTTCGTTGGCTGCTGCTGCTGTTGCTGGTGCTGTGGTGGGTCGGCCCGCGCACCGCTTCTCGTGTACTCTGCTGCGTGAATTTCCTGTCGTCGGCTGTGTTGTAGAAGCGCCTGTTGCCGGTGTAGCAGCAGCCGCACTGCTGCTTCGTCTGCTCGTGTCGCGGACCCCGTACAACGTGTGCAGTAGGAATTCTCTTAAAGACGGCAGTAGCGGTAGTTCTCACTTTCTAACGTATATTTATCCGTATGCTGCTGCTGTCCTCCTTCTCATTTTCTGGAGGCTGGTCCTGCTGCGTCCAGCTCCGGGAGACTTTTCTTCTGCTGCTGCAACGTCGTGCTGCTTCTCCTTCGCGATAGCAGCTGCTCCCGCTTCTTGCTGCCTTTCTTTCTTCGTTGCTGCTGTCCAGATGCTTTACGCGCTTCCTCTTATTCTCCTCAAATAGCCACACTGCTGCCGATTGCCAGTTCACAAACACGTAGGACAAACTACGTAAAAATACAGAGATGCGTGTGAAGAAGTGTGTGCATGCGTATGCCGCTCTCTCCGTCCATATTTACAGAAACGCAGCTTTTTAATCTTGTGGATAGACGTGCTGCGTCCTTGTCCCGTGGTGGGTTTCTGACGCGTACAAACCACGTGCCGCTCCTCGACGGGGATGTAATCTTTTCTGAGTCTTGCATTCCACATATACATATATATATATGTACAGAGACATATATGAATATATACGTATATGTGTGTATATATATACACATACGTACAGACAAATATATGCATATACACATGTATGTGTGTATATATATATATGTATATATGTGTACAGACACATATGTGAATATACACATGTATGTGTTGATATATATATATATATATGTATGTATATATGTAGAGACACATATATGAATGTGTATACACATGTATATGTACAGAAACACCTGTGAAAACAGATTTGTGTACGTGTGTATTGCCCACGGTCCGAGCAGCACCCTTGGGGCGGCGATGTGATGGATCTTTCTGCCGGGTCAGAAGCTGCTGTTCTGCTCTTTGTGCGCCCGAGCCTCAATACGAGAGAGACAGAGAGGGAGAAAGGCAGGAGGCGTTTTTACTTGAAAAGTGCCGCGCAGCTCGAGAAGAGAATTTCTCCTCAATGTGGAGAAGGACGTGTCTGCCAGTGATCCGTGTGCGAGACGGCTGCAGCAGAGACCTGCGATGATGCCGTGCCGCTTGCTGCTGCTGTTCTCCTCTGCGCTTCTTCCTGTCGCCGTCTCTGCGTCTCCCTCTGTAGACACCTGCTGTTTCTGGTTTCTTTTTGCTTTCCGACCTGTGCTGCCTCGTTTTCCCTCTCTTCGTCACCCTGCCCCAACTTCTGTTCTTCACCAGTGTTTTAGCGCGTCTTTTGCGTGCTCGTGTCTCAGTCTCGTCTCGCTTCTTCGCTCCGTCGGCCTGCAGCAAGTGTGGGGCCTTCCTCGAAGAAATGACTGGCAGAGCAGAAGTAGTGCTGTTGCTGTCACCGCTGTGATTGCTGTATTGCGCTGCAGTGAGGCGTCTGTCTGCTGTGTGTGCAGCGTGTGTCTCGTCTCCGTGTCCCCCCCCCCCCTCCTCCCAACCCGCGTCTGCCCAGCACTTCTATTTTTTGTGCCTTTCTTGTGGCCTACTTTTCGGAAGTCGTTCGTGGCCTCTTGTGTCTCTTCGCTTTTGCTAGCAACCCTGCTGGTTCTCACCTCGTCTTTCGTCATATATGTTCCGTCACGTCGCTGCTGTCTCCAGTCTGCTGCCGCTGCGCCGTCTCTCCTCTTTTTGTGTCACTGGACGGATCTGAGGTTTTTTCGTAAGACATCGCTGCTTCCCCGGGGGTGTGCTGCTTCTTGTGCGAAGAAGGAGGGGGGGAGTGTGTCTATGTGATACCGCACCCCGGTTGCTGCTGCTGCTGCTGCGCACTCTCCGTCTCTTTAGAGATTCCGCTGCCCCCACAGCAGCTGCTGCTGACACCTGCTCTGTGTGGGCCGCCCGGCGCGTCTTCCTCGTAGAAAGGCAAGCAGCCTGCAGTGGCCTTGCCGGTATCTCGGCCTGTCTGCTGAACGGGTGCTGCTGCAGCAACAGCTGCCGCGTCTCCTCTGCAGTTTCTGCTGCTCTGCCTGTGTTGTGCGTGGAACTGCGACTGCTGCAGCTCGTTCTTTCAGAGTGTGTGCGTCCTCGGCTACTGCCTGTTCCCGCTCAACATAGCCGCCTTTGTCAATCTTTTCATAGGGAGAACATTAACGCTTGTGAAGCTGCTGCTGGCGTTTGTCGCTCTCCGGTGGTCTGCTGGAGGTACGTACACCCCAGAAATTCACCCACACGCACGTGCGTCTATTTACTTTTGCATGCAAGCCAGCACCCGCCCGCAGCCTCCCCTCCGCCGTGTCATTTTCCACTTCGCTCTGCTGCCACACTCCTGCTGTAACACGCTTGCGTATGTGGTACACGTGTCGTCAGAGGCACGCAGGTGCCGTTCTCCGTTTACACGCAGGCAAGTATGAAAAAGGGGAGGAATATCAACGCCGAGGTGTCTGTACCACATTCATGCGAGTGTTTGTCAGCGGCTTGTGAAGCAGGAGGCACTGACTATCTGAAGAAAATGTATTACACAGATGTTCACATTCCTAGGCGCAAGCACACATAGGTGTGTATGTGTGCAAACGTGGGTGCAGACATGGTGAAGAACGGGTGCTTCTGCGCCTATATATATAAATAGGTGTACTCTGCGATACACGCACCTGTGTAATATACATATACATATGTGTATATAGACGTAGATGTAGATGTTTACGTAGTGTGTAATTCGGCCACGTGTGTCATATATATATATATATATATATGTACATATAGTTGTAGATGTAGGTGTTTACGTGGTGTGTGACTGGACGTTTCTGCTGTGTAGGGGTGGTAACGTGCACCTGCTGCTGCTGCGTTTGTCCGGAAAATATGAACGGTTCTGGCACGTCTTAGGTGGGGCCATGGATAAAAGTGACACACATGCACGTATATATGTGTACAGAAGTTTTGCTGCCCCTATACAAACGACCCACTAACTACGCGAGTAAAAGTGTTACGTGTGTTCACACGTAGACGTAGAAAAGTTTTTTTGTTTCTAGACGTGCGGTTTAGGTGACTACACAAATGAAGTGGTACACGTGTAGACACGCGTGTGTACAAATGTATTCTGCTGTCTCCATACCTGCGGTCTACTTCCTACACCGACTAAAGCGATACATATCTACACGTATGTATGCGTGCAAGTTCTTCTGTCTCTTTACGTGCGAACCAGTTGAGTAGACCGAGTAAAGCGATACACATCTACACGTATGTACGTATGTATAAAGGTTCTCATCTCTCTTCATGTGCGATCCACCTGACGAATAGAAGTGACACGTATGTACACATGTATGTGTATCGAGGCCGCTCTGTCTCTAAGCGTGCGAATCACCTGACTACATACACGTTGTATCTAGGTGTAAAGTTTTCCTTTATTCACGTGTGTGTCTGTGTAGTGGACACGCATTCCTTGTGGACCCGCTACTGAAGCGCTCACAAGCGGTTTACATGTTTCTGCTACGGTAGACTGTAGGACGCCCATCTTCGTCTTCTTAGAAGATGTATTTTTGCTTCCATGATCTACACACACGTCTAAGTTTCATGGACACGGGTCACGTAGGTTGACGTACACGCGCAGCAATGCAGTTGTTTCTCCTGAACGAAAAGACTTGCCTCTTCAAGTTCTACGTGTACAGCGGCGGTTCACGTCTCTTTGGGGTGCGCTTATGAAGGTGAGGGCCAATACACCGGAGCACTCATATATATATAAGTGACATATGCAAAGTTTTTCGTGTGGGTATACGTAAGCGTATCTACTCGAATATTTTTGTCGCCGCTTGGGGGCGTTGAAATTTTGTATGGCCGGTGTCCTTGGTGAGCCCTCTGTTCAGTGCGTCGACGACTTCTTCTTCCCATTATTCTTGTTCTTCGTTTCCTTCTTTTCTCCAGCTTCCGTTGCCTTCCTCGCCGATATGATCCCCGATGAGAAACGTGCCCTCGCCCTGTACCCCGTCTGGCTGTTCTACACGGCCATGGCCTGGATTATCTGCTCCGCTTGATCAATACTCATAAACCTAAACACTTCACACTGCAAAAACTGCTCAGAGATGTGTGTACTCCTTCTCGCGAGTATATCTATTGTATATCCACGGATGACGATGCACCCACGCGTATATGGATTCGCGTGGTCCGCCTGATCAATACTCGTAAACCGAAACACTTCACACTGCAAAAACTGCTCAGAGATGTGTGTAAACCTTCGCGAATATATCTAGTGTAAATCTGTGGATGAGGACGCACACGCGCGTATATAGATATGTACGTAGTTCACACGCTTGGTGGTGACAAACGCGTCACACACACGTGCGTCTGTCTACTCCCCGCCGTACAGAAGTGGCGAACAAAGCCAACCGCGCACGGACACACAGATGGAGTGCAGCTGAAAAGAGGAGGCATCGCTACGTCTACGCACGACTGCATTGTGTCTGTTGACATTTTTGAGAACGACTCCTTTCCTGAGTAGTACACTTCTGAATTTGCACTGGTGGAAAAGAAAAGCGGTGCACCTCTCGCGGCGACGAGGGGAGAGTCTTCGCTGAGGGCCTTGCCGCGACGAATTTCGGATAAACGTTGGAGAGGTGTATGAATTCTGCTACTCTGGGGCAGCTTATCGTCTGGCGCACCGGCTCGCGCTGTCTCGGTAGTGAAACTGCCGGCCTTCTTTCTTCTCTTCAACCTTCTCATAGTCTGCTTTCCCCGCCACTTCTCGTGATCTGCGTTTCCCTCCTGAGCGATGGTTTCGCTTCACATACGTGGTAGAAGTTTTTTCGTCTTGTTTCGGCCGCGTCCGTTTTATCCTCTACGTCCGACTGTCTTGTAGTTTTGTTCTGTTCCTCCCACTCTTCTTGTGTGTCTCGACGTCTTCATCAGCTCTACTTCCCCTTCTTCCTCCTCTCCTTTCTACCACGTTCGACCTCTTTCTCACTGGTGCGATACTAGACAGTCGACACGTGTCGACAGCGGGAAGCCAATTTACCTGGCGACAACATGTCTGAGGCTGTCACTTTTTTCCGAATTCCCTCACAAAGACGGCACGTGGTCTTATTTCTGTCGCGTGAAAGGAGGACGCGCACGGCAGCTCTTCCCGAGCAAATCAGCGATGTTTTTAAATCCCCGTTCCGTTTCTTCCCAGCATAGATTCGCCAGCAGTACCGTCCGGCAACTGCGAAGCGGTTTGCCTCGTAGTCTAACGCTGTTAGCGCGCCTCCGTTAGCACTGACTTGGAGTCGTTCGTCCCCCACTAGTATCACCGCTTCGTTCACAAGTCCTCGTGGTTGCCTGATGTCGCGGTACAGATGGGACAGACGAACGTGTGTATATTATGTATCCGTGTACGTACGTATCTTTGTGTGTCTCTTCATATACACGTGTACAGGTTGGTTTGTGCGTAGACGAGTATCTGAATAGTCAATGGCTCTTCGCGCACATGTTGTACTTTACTTGTCCCCTTTCGAAGCCGCACAGCCGTAAAGGCTATTTGGAAAATCTTTGAACTCACTCGTAAATGTTGGAAGTTTCTTGTAGAGACTTGTAATGTGATACCAAGTACACATATTCCCAAGCGTGTATATAAGGGGGAAAATATGGAGAAATATTCATATTTGTCATCCCCTTTTGTTGGACCGTAAATATTTCTCACACCCGAGAAGCTTCTCGTGGAGGAATTTTGGCCACAGCCACACGTACAACATGAATCTCGCTTTACACGAGTCACTTCTAAACTGAGCAACAGACAGGCCTTTTTGTGTAAACAGTCTAGAGGTGATCTTTTCGAAATTACACACGAGACGTATGGTTCTTCTGTGGAAGCCTACGACGAAACAGGACAAAATCCGACGGGCCTTCAAGAACGTCAGAGAACCCCCTGTTTTGGTTTCTGCATATTTAAAGTCTCCGTCTAAGGCAGTATTTCAAGCAGGCGGCGCATTTCTGATTGTGTTCGTTTTCTGCTTTCGCCACACATGCCTATTACATGTCCTCTTGTCCTAGTGCACACGTGTAGATCTCTCCAGGTTCTGAAACTCTCTAAGGAACGGTCACCTTTTGAGTCAAAATCTGTTGAATTCTGTTCCTGTACGTTCAAATTGGTGATCTCGTCTCATCGACCACTTCGTCAATAGAGCAGTTGCTGCCTGGGCTGCAAAATGTATTACGCACGCCGAACTTCCCTCTCTCGCATGCGATGGTTGCGAAAATTCCAGTCATAAATCCTTCTTTTCGTCTGTTCACACTTGTTCGTCCCCCGTATACTTTACCTATATCTTCGCGCGTACGGACTCACTCAGCGCCGCAAGCCCGAATGCTTGAGGCGCCGTGTGCCAGAATGCACCACGGTATACGTCAGAAGCAGAAGACATTACGGATCCGCTTATCAAGTGATGTAGGTGATACTTTCGTAGCCCGGATCCACACTTTCGCAGCTGAATAGGTACGCGTAGCCTTAAATCAGCTTGTTGAACTCTTCGTCGGGAGTTCCAGGTGGTGGCGAGCGTACGCAGCGTTTATCTTCTCACAGTAGTAGAGCAATTGAACAGGGGAATACGGACACATCAAATAGGTCGTGTATGTGCACGTACGTGTGAATGCGTGCGTCTGGATTTGCATACCTCTTCGTGGTATGCAGTCGTTCAGTGTATGATTCACTCTACCGCTTCAGCCTTCCAAAACAGTCAAACAGAACGCTTCGTAGTGATGTAAGTATGTTCGTGGAAGTTCGCGTAGGTATATAAATATCATGTTCGTTACGTACGTATGGAAATTTACGTACTAGTACACAGTTGTTTGTAGATAGTTGTGTCTGTACCTGCACAGAAATAGTTATGTATAGTCATACGCACATATGCGCAGATACACATGTATTTGTGCTTACGCGTGTAAAGGCACCTCCGTGTGTAGCAGAAGAAGAGCTCTACGCAGTAGGGACCTGCCGTGGGAATTCAGAAGCGTGGGAGATGCCACTTGTACCTCTAAGTCGCAGATAACCACGTCACTTGCCACGCTTCAATCTCCACACCTATTGCGACGCTTTTCTCGATGGTCGTGTGCGTACGCGCTTGGAAAGCTTTTTGCGTCCAGAAGTTTAATCGTGTGAATGCTTTGTAAGAACCTCGGTAGCAAGTGTGTGACAGCAGTGTTCGGTGTATTTCTTAAGCACGTGTAAACATTCTTACATGGGCACAACCGTATTCGCTGCGCCTCATGGCATTGATTAGGGTAGTGCGTTTGCAAGTGTGTAGTGAAATACATGTGCCAGGCGTAGTAGTAGGACGCTGCAGGACCAGCTAGTAAAGGTTTCCTTTATCCAGCAGATATGTATCACCGTATATTCACCCTGTACGTGTATGAGTAAATTATGTAGTATACTCGTATATAACCAGGTACGTGGAAAATAACCTCTACACACGGCTGGCACCTATTCAGTACGCCACACGCATGGTTCAAGTCTGGACACTGCGTCCCCGTACCTGTGTGTCAACGTACATTTGCAAGTAGGATTGCTCAAATCCCCGTAGGCGGCCCGAGCATTCACACCTCGTGTATATAATTATAGATACATATATATATGTATTTTTACTGTGCATACTGCCTGTCGTCATATGGACTACGTCTACATATTTATACATACATATCACTACACAATATACATATATATATATATGTATAGTGCAGACTTTTCGAGCTGTATGTCTAGCGCTTTTGCGTGTCTACACATGCGTACGATGCAAACACACTCGTGTACATAGACAGTGCGTGTCCACGCTTGTCAGATCACACTGCTCGTTTTCCGTGTGTATTCCTGTGTCCCAAGAATTTCAAAGGAAATCCGTATGGGAATTGAGGGGCATCTTCGTAGCGAGAACGGATGGTTTTATCGGTAATCTGTATAATTGTGTGCACACGTCGTATTCGTCTGCGCCGATCCATGCCCTCGCCACCTTTTCGACTGTACTGAAAAAAAATCACCGTACCTGCACCTTCACATGGTCTAAGTCTCATTAACACTTTCTTCTACGATTTTATATGTATACATATACGTACGTGTCTATCACAGAATCGTACACGCGTACACACATTATGTGAATCAATACGCATAAATGTACACACATGTGTAAGTGCGAATATATATGTGTATATACCTCGAGATGTCCCCAAGCATTAATCAGCATTTAATTAATGGTAAACGTACACGTACAACTAGGAGTATACGCTTTAAGAATATACATACTAACATACGGACATACAATATACACCTTATGCGAGGATATCTCTGTACTTAGCAGGTGTAGCAGTAAAAATGCCCCACTCCCTCCGCCCCCCTGGGTGCACCTGCTAGCAGCAGGCCACAACGGTGGCAAACAAAAGGAAAAACGCTAACAGGATTAGCCCTTTCTGTAGAACTCCCTTCTTCCCAAGAATCCTCTGCTGCACGCGGCCCGGCAGGAAGAAGTACAGTGGCTGAATCAGCAACGTGCAAAAGCTGCGTAACGATACTGCTATGTTCCGGTTACAGTTGTTGCCGCATCTAGGCGCGACGTCGAACTGAAACGAGACAGACAAAATTGCTGCTTTCTGATATGAAAAGAAATCTCTCTTCGATTACTTCCCCGAGTGAGAGAAGCAGCACAATCACTAAAGATACTTCTGCAGAAATCTGATACAAACATGTGTGTCTGTAATATGCCAACGTTTATGTACGTGAACTCGACTGAATTTTTTTTTCCTTCCCAGTACTTTACCGAGCATTCTGCTCCACGCAGCGTTCGTGCACATGAGCAGGTGAAGACTGGGGACCGTCAGAATTCAACTTGTGTCCCCAGAACGGCAAACAACAACGGAAAGCGTTTATGATTATAATCCGTGTACCTGGTTTCCCACCGTCAAACCGAACAAGACTATCGTTGAACGTATGCAAAGTACAATGATGGGACGCCTACGTCTATACCCGAACAAAATCACTACACCAGATGCCCCTTTCTCAACATACAAAAAGAGTTACGCGGGGTGCGGGCAGAGCATTGTCCGAAGACGGTGTGTTGCACTTCCGACAACCACCGGCTTCAGAAGAATTAGCAAGTATGAGGTGAACTCTGTACGACGAAAGTAAGCAGCAGCAGCAGTAGCTAACTAAAACGCCGCACCACAAAAAACGAACGTGTAGCATTGTTCTTGAAATGTGGAGGACACGGGAGACAGAAACTAGATGCGCTGAGAGATACGCGGAAGAGATAACAAAAACGCACCAAGAGACGTGCACGAGATGAAAGAAATACGAAGGAAACGAGGAGGAACACGACTACAAGGAAAGTGGAAAGGAAATCTTTGAAACTGATGAAGGCGACAGGTGAAAGGAGACACTCGGTAAGACGTGACAACGAAAATGACGTCAAATTTCGGCACAAGTAGTCAACGCAACCGTGAGGCTCGCAATGCGTACGATTGAAGAAATCAATTACTATCCCTTTGAGAAACACGATGGAGGGAAAAAAGTCACTTGTCATCAGATCCTCATAGGAAACACGCCTTCATATATGTTTAACACACGCGATATTCACACATTGACATCTCATACATATATGTACATGTGTACATATTTATACGAACGTGACGTGGGCATACACATACGTAAAATTTATTCACCTACAATATGACGTACTTATATATATGTACACATACGTGCAAACAGCTCTCTCCCTACACCCGCACACGCACACACATAATATCGAGTAAATACATAAATACACCTATAGCATAACCGAGTGTGTACAAAGGTGAATACTGTTGCAAAGTGCGCACTTTGTAGATGACAACATGTCGCCGGTTTCACCTTCACTTGGTCCGTCTCCACAAGGACACAAAATAAGACCTTCCTTTTCCCGCAACTGCTTTTGATACGGAAAACCCATTTTTGCTTCTTGTTATTCTTTTCTTTTGTTCCCGGGGTCGTGAACCTGGCTTTCTCTTCAAATTCCTACGACGTCTAACCATTTGTCCTTTTCTTGCGACTTCCGATCCAGCGGCTACATGCAGTCTCTTAAGCGATCTTCCATATCTTCTCGTTGATTTTGTCCTTCAGATCGCCATACTCGTTACGCTTCGCGTCCAGCCTAATGCCGCATAGCGCACGCACAGCGAAGAAAAACGGCGCACACATACATGCCCGGCTACAGCTACTACAACATATATATACGTCCACACACCGACAGTTTTGACAACATAAGTGTTTGCGCAGCCGATACGTGCAGTCGGAGATATCCATGCGCCGTTCTCTGCGGAAACAATCTTTTCCCCTTTGTGGGCGTACACGTCTATGTATTGACATGACTTTCTTTTCCTTATGAATGCATGTATGCGGTGAGCATATATAGATATATATGTGTATATATATATGTATATATATGTATGTACAAGTATATATGTATATATGTGGTCTACGAAGAGGCGTCTTTCTCAGTTTAGCAGACAGAAGAAGAGAAACAACTGACGCGTACCCTTCGGCTTTCTTGAGGTTGGATAGCTGGAAGGAGCTGCACGCATGAAACAAACATCGCAGAGAAATTACGTGAAAGATTATGTATTTCTCAACAAACAGTTTCAACTCATCCAGCTTCCCTCGAAACGGCCACATCCTCTACGCAGATAGACGTACACATACAGAAGTGCATACACACACACACACACGCTACTGTATATAAATATTATATATATATATACACACCCGCACACACACACACAAACGCAATTACATACTACCGTATATAAGCATATTGTATATATATATATGTGCAGATTTGATTAGACGTAAGTGGAAACTAAACCCACACACTATTGACCACTGCCGTTCTCCTCCCTTTTTCTGGGCTGGCTGGAGTGGGTGAACCGAAAAGATGCCTCTCCCTGCTGCAAGTGATGCTGCTGCTTGGGCTGCTGCGGGGGTCAGTGGTGGTGCTGCTGCTGCCGGCGTTGCTCTCCTACTGCCGCTGCTGGTTCAACCCCGTAGCAGAGACCGCGGGCGGCACGCAGCCTACTTTGTGTACGATGTGCCTGTCTACATACACAGGTACCTTTGTTTGTGTGTGTGAACCGATGTAGCAGTAAAGATGAACAGATATTTGTGGACGCTTAACAACCGATTTACTGCGAATACACCGAGGAAAAAGATGTCTGCAGAGAAAGACGGTCCCTTTCCACAACACACAAACAAACACACAGAATGTACTCTCCCCCACGTCTGCACATGAACCGCTACACGTCTACCACCTCCCCACATCTGCCACGCACACCCCCTGCAACAGGTAGAAGTATAACGCCTGTGCAGGGCAGATGCCCTTGTCACACGGACAGAAGCGCGTTCGCTCCCATGTATCGATAACGTGCTTTTGACAGAAAAACTTCGCGACCTTACCAAAGGTGTTCTTTGATTTCGTCAAAATGCGGACCGCGATTCCATATCTCATACAATAAGTCCTCCACGCAGAGCACTCCTAAATGTCCAAGACTCTTTTCAACCGTCAAGTTATCGGTTAGTTCTGCTGTTTCTCTTCCGTCCGACAGCCGCAGACGCGCTCTGTTCGAGAAAGAAAACGGCAAGTCCTTCATACATACACGCCGTGCACCTTTTCCACAAGAATCAGCTTCACGACGAAGCGCGGTGGCGGTGTACAGACCGCCCACCGTTGCCCTCGCACGCACGAGAATAGCACACCGAAGTGTACATACACCGCACCATCTTCTCCAGCGCGCGTTTCTGTGTGTACTGCCTCCTGTCGCGACGCGTTCCACGCCAGAAAAAAGGCAGCAAGTGCGTCGAGCGCAAGAAAATCCTAACCCACGCACTCCTCCCTCGCAGCACCGTCACGTGCAAAGAAAGCGTGAATCAGACCACAACCAACAGAGTGTCACTTTTCACGCGTGCAGTGACATTTTCTGCAGTGGAGGGCACGTACACCGCAGAACACTTTCACTCGCAAAAAACTATGCAGTACAGTGTACCACCCTCCCGTAAAGACGCGCGTACCACATAAGAAACGAACCGACAGCATTCATTGTGAAGAAAGCCGTGTACATGCACTCGCACACACTGCAGCGTACGTACACCGCACCGCGTTCACTCGAAGAGCAGTGTGCAGTGTCGTGTAACTACGCTACAAGATACTCACCCCGCATCACAGATCTTCTAAGTGCTGCCCTGTCTGAATAATACACAAATCAACGACTCCGTCGAGGTTTGAAGAGTGGCGCCTGCGGTCCACGCACGCCGCAACACTTTCCCCGCCTGCAACGAGCGCGACCATTCTAGTGGTGACCTGCCTCGAGGCGTCACCACCCTGAAAGAATCGGTCACACGGTGTACATACACCGAGATCGCTGGTGGTCGCGTGGGAGTGGGATGTGGGTCGTAACATACGAACATCGCAGTATTCCACGCACGGTGGTCTACGTACACCGCAGCGTCTGCTTCCACGCAAGAACTGGCACTACTATCGTGCAAGATGATGTGCGCTCAGGGGCACTCTACAACGGACGCACGTTTCCGTTTTCGGTCCCGAACAGAACTGGACGTCGCATCCATTCACTGGGCACAAAAACGACCTATCAGCAACATGGAGTGTACGTACACTACAAGCGGAAGGAACACTTTTCACCGTGTGTGCTGTAGAAGCAAGTGTCACACCATAGCACGCGCTGTACAGAAGACGAAAAAGGGAGCTCTCCCAACAATATGCAGTGTACGTACACTTGGAATCGAGAATTCCACGTGGATGTGCGGTGGACACCCTGCAGAAAAAAAGGAAAATCTTCTCTCATTCGGAGTGAGCAGTGTGTATACACCGCGAAAACAGAGTCTCCCCTGTCTGTACACACAGTCGAGGAGAAGTTCAGAAGTCTTTCTCTCACCTGGTGAGAAACAGCCTTCGAAGAGTCTGGTACGTCGGAAACCCATAAAAAACAAAGGGACGCAATATCCGCACATGCTCCTGCGCCTGTTCATCGTTCCGCAGGAGTGTGGCGGTGTACGCTTGTCCTAGTCCAAGTCGCTGCGGATGGAAACAATTGTAGGGAAACACAACGCACAGTTTTTCACATGTGCGTACATACTGGTGTGTCTGCGTATTTACGGACACTTATTTGTACTTCAACGTCTGACTGTATTCAAGTGTACAAACACCTTCGTCCGCAAAGAGTTTCCACACGCAGCTTACATACGTAAAGTTACACTACAAATGTGCGCGCACGTCTAATTATCGCCGCAGTCCACAGGATGTACTTACAGATGCAGATGAACTTTTTAACAACAGTAAAGCTGTGTACTGCTTGATGATAACTTGGCACACGGAATTCCTCAAGACAAAGAAAACAGCAACTCCGGTGTACCACTGTCCTCAACAGTCACTGTCTGCAAAGCAGCAGCAGCAGTCCCATCCTACGCAGTAGCAACTTGCACAGAGACAACGACACCGTGCAAACACAGCAACAGCACAGTCATGGCCCCCGCAGTAACGTCGTCGGAGCAGCAGCAGAGAAACCACCGTTCAAGCTGCAGTGTGTGCGTTGCAGCAGCAGCCGCAGCCTCAATCTCAGAAGCAGCAGCAATGTGTTTTCCCCAACGGCAGCAACAATACCCTATCCAGTAGCGGCAGCAGGCGACACACGAGACCACGAGTTTCCCCACTTATGTGGATCGAGAAACAACTGCGTGCAGCTGCCAGTATGTATGCGTGTGTGTGTGTGTGTGTGTGTGTGTGTGCCGGCCTCGTGTACACAAAGCCTGGGCAAAAAACATGAGAACATTGCGAAGAGCAGGTAGGTACGCAGGAGACGGATAAAGAAAGCGAAGCGGACGGCAGCGCTGGAGAAAGAACGAGATTCTGAAGAACAGCTTGTTACCTTGAGAAGATCTCGGACCTCTCGACTGCCGCCTTCCCTGCTGTTACGCACCACCAAGAGCAACGGCCGCTGCTTCCGCATGCGCGGCCTGCGTGTTGGCGTCTTCTTCGTGAAAGCTACTCTGCGCACACCACATCACATAAACAACACACACTCGTTGTCCTGGCCCCAACAAAGCTGCCTCCTGTTCCTTCTCTTCTCTTCTACTACAAACATGTATGTATGCATGAAAAATGTGGTATATATTAATAAAAAGGCATAAATATATATATATATGTATGCAATGTATGAGCGCACGCACTGCCATGAAGACATTCACATCTGCAGACGTGCGTGCGTGTGTGTATCCACCAATGCGCACACATCCCCCCATGAACAAGCTCCACATCTGGCGTGCAGGCAAAGTGTGGTTGACGTCCACATAATTTTCTCCGTCTGTAGAGACATATCCACCACACGTCTACATCAGCGCAGGCACCTGTCGAGCAGGCACCTGTCGAGATACATACGTAGGTTCACCGCGTCTCCCTCATACTTCTGCGTGCAGACAGGTTTGCATACGCCCGCACTTACCTTCCATAAGCTATATGGATACACAAGCATACCCGCATACAAACTAGACAAATATACACAAGTATCGACGGCGGTGGAAAAACCGGATATGTTTCTACGAAGACAGTACACACACAGAAAGACGCAACACGTGCTCCCGCCCATCCACGTTTACACATACTGCGTATGTGCGAATACCACTGCACACAAACAAACGTACAGATATACACATATAGGGGTGTAAAACGTATAGACGCCTACACTGTCAGTCCTCCATATACCTACACATACATATAAATATATACGTATTCCCGCTGTCTTCCGCGTCTGCTCTGTTCCCGTACGGACACGCACACGCTGCGCTACTGAAATGTGCACACTCGCTTCTACACGTGGCAGAACCTTTGCTTTCACGGGACAGCACCAATCGCCACGTCTTCAGGCGCTTGTCTAGAAAATGCATTCTGTTTTCCACAAATAATTTAGACCTGAAGAGTCGCCTGCGCGTCTCGGAATGGAAGAAAAAGACCCTCCCAACTGGAAACAGAGAGAACGAGAGAGGACGTAGAGAATACGTCGGCGTCGTCGCACGGAAGGGCGAGAGAAAAAGGAGGATGAGGATGAAATAGAGAAGAACTCTTGGAAATAAGCCTGTGTTTTTTATCGAAAAGAAGACGGCGAAAACACGAAGAGCGGCAGCGGCGTTAAAACCCAACAGAAGAAACCACGCAGAAAAGCGGACTGGCTGCGTCTGAGTGGCTGCACGCGGCGGCGTTGATGGCAAGCAGGAAACACGCAGAAGTACAGGAGAGAACACGAAAACCGAAACGGCAGAAGACACGGAGAGAAGAGGAAGGAAACGAAGAATTGTGAAGCACGTGGCGCAAGACGAAGACGACGAAGTAGAACGGACGGCGACAACAAGGAGACGGGGGGAGAGGGTAGACCTCTCTGTTGAGGAAGCACGAAAAATTGGCATGAGAGATGGCGAGGTGCACAGCAGCATTCCCCTTAAAAAAAGTTGGAGGAGACGCGACGGGTGGTGAAGAGTCGGGGAGAGCCCTTGACGGCAAGAAAACGCGGGCATCGGTATAAAAAGCAAAGAAGCACAAAGGAAAGGCTTTCGGCACGATTACGGGGGAAAGACGCTGGAGTCAGAAACTGCGAAGACATGCAAGACGGCAAAAGAGAGAAAAACGACTGGTTTTCGGAAAGACGATGAGTGGAAAGTGAACGAGACGTACGACTGAACGAACAAACCGAAACCAAAGTTTTCTACCCCTTGAGACGAATGCACGCAAAATTGACCGCGGAAGGGCGAGAACCTGGAAGTTCGGAAGATGGAGAGAGAGAAGAAAAGAGGAGTGTTTCCGAGAGAGAGAAGAACGGGAAAAAGTGTTTTCACCTTTTTATATCCTTCTTCAGCAGAAGCGCGCGCTTCACAAAATGCTGCGCAGACTTCACCTCTCGTTGGTGGCAGTCGTTCTTCTTATGCTGCAGCCACACAGCAGCAGAAACAAGGAAGCTGCAGCGTCAGCAGACAGCAGGAAGCCGCAGGGCAGTTAAATCGAAATGCACCAGCAGCAACAGAAGACGTAACGGCAAAAACGGAGAAGAGTCAGCAGCAGCAGCAGGACACAGTGCGACAGCAGTTGCAAACTGGGGAGAAAAAAGCATCTCGGCAGCGCGGGCTCGCCCGCAAGCCTGCCCTGCAGCCACACCAGCAGCAAGATATGCGCATACACACGGGGCAAACGCAGCCGCAGCAGGGGAGAAGAACGTACAGCAGCTGCAGCGACTGAAGACCGGACCAGAGGTGGCCGCAGAACCCATGTCTTAATATATGGTATTTTGTATTCCTCAGCAATACAAACGCTGCAGTCTTCACACGCCACAGAAGAACGAACGTTGCGCACCAGCCACAGCGCAGCGAGCAGCACCGTCTACAGAAAAGAAAAAGCAGCAGCAGCAGCTGGGGTGGTCAGTGCGCAGTGAAGAAGCTCCGACCCCTGCTCCTCGCAGCACAGCACGACGAGCAGCAGTAGAAGAGGAGTAGCAGCATAAGGAGCAGCAGCGTCGTTGTCTTCCTCAAGTGTGAAGAATTTCCTGAAAGGAGCTTCTCTTCATGCCAACCCAGCAGCAGTCGCAATCATGGCAGCAGCGTCATTCGCGGCAGTAGACATGCAGCACCGGAGGACGAAGAACAGACACGCGGCAGCAGCAGCAGCAGTAACAGCGATAATTATAGTCGCAACAGCAGAGCAGCAACACGAGTCGCACGAGGAGCAACAGCAGCTGCAGCGGGCAGCAGTCGAAGCACCCGTGGCAGGAGGATGTTTTAAGAAAGAGCAAGGGACTGATACCCGCTTTAGCTTGCGAATTTTTTTGGCTCGGGCTGCTTTTTCTGCTAGATCACCCGTCCGCTTCTTCAAAATAACTTCCGCTGTCTTAAGCGCTTCCCCTGGCCTTCGAGGCTGCAGCTGAACCCGAGCCCCTCCCTGCTCCTGCAGGGCTGCCGTGCTGACGCTCTTCACCTGCTCCTTCATCCTGCTGCTGATGCTTCTGGTGACCGTGGGAACCGAGGGGACGGAAAGGAAAAGGAGAAAGAGGCGGAAAGGAAGACACGGAAAATACGAGGGGAGGCGGCCGCGAGGAGCCGGCACATGCAGTAAGAGGATGTAGCGGAAGGAGTTGTACGGGCGGGGAGAATTTTTTAAAGAAGGTGAACCGTCAAGCAGCAAATATTGTCAAAGAAGGGATTGGACGACGACAGAGAAGAAGTGAACTGAAACGGGACGAGCCAGAGAGAAGAAGAATCAATTATCAAGCACGCGGAAGAACGATGCAACGAAGAAGTTTGCTATGGACTGTTACGAGAGAAGAAGATCAAGAACAGGAAGCACTTACAGTTTGCCAACAGGACGAGAAGCAGTAAAAAGATATCCGGAGCGAACAAAAAAGCATGCAGCGGTTCTAGCACGACGCAGTGGCCTCAATGTTGAGGACGTGCTGCTTCAAAAGCAGAAGAAAAATGACGTTCAGAAGCAGACTGCCGGAGAAACAACAGTACGGCAACGGTACCACCCACCAGGACAAAACCTCCTGCAGTGGTCAGCGCAGCAGCAGTAACACAGACAACGCCGCTGAGGGAGCAACAGCACAGAAAACACCTGCAGCAATAGCGAGTGCCAGCGCAGTGCCGCAGCTACAGTGAAAATGCGGCAATAATCGCAGTCAAAGATGAGAAAAGCCACTTAAGGTTCCACAAGCGTATAAACAAACCCTACAGCGAGTCACGAGGGGAAAGGTTAGCAAATGAGTTTGTTAGAACACACTCGAGTGTATATATAGTCACTGGATACACGCACTCCGGTGTACGTACACAGGAACTGCCGCGCGGCAGGTATTTCCAGTTAGGGTCTATAGTGAAAGCCTTAACACACAGAAGATCTTGAAGAAGACGGCGATGTCCAGACGGAGACCTTACTCGATGGACAGAAACAGTCTACACGTCTTAAATATGCCCAAAAATGTAGTTCCGAAACACACAGAAACACAAAGATACACGTATGTACGCATATCCCTGGAAAAGGAACCTGAAGCCGCATAGGGGAAGTTCAGCAGCTGACGAAGAAGAATTCAAAAAGGAACGTCGTGCTACAACGCGGTCAACAACGGTGTGATATCGGACGCATGCTACGTTTTAAACTGCGGTGCACAAGTTCACTCATACATATATAGGTCTACGCACTTAGAGATGTGGATTATAGAGGGTATGTTTTCTGTATTTTCAGGCGATCCGGAAGACGTCGGTGCAGATGTATGCTAAATACGCACGCTACAAAATCGTGCCGGGATATATGATTCATGTAGATCCACACATGCGACGGTGACCTACTGTAGGTACGGAGGGCCATAAGACAGACAAAGGAGCACAAACGCACGCTGAGAAAACTCGGACAACCCGGAAAACAAAGCCGCTCTGAGGCAATATTTATCTTGGGAGTCGAACTTCGGGTGGTTTCCCCCTCCACAAAGGAACGAACATTTTCCGTCAAATGAAGAAGCCCCACTGCGCTATATCGAAATCACCCCTATAAAGCAACCAAAATCTTCTTCGTTCTCGATCCCTTCTTTGCAAAGGTGACGCAGTCGACAATATTACAGACTCAACTGACTTCCAGTTGAACCAGACGTTTTGCCAAATGGTCCTGGCGCATACCTCCTGCCCTACCAGAGGAGTCTTGAAGCTCAACTGCGTGCAGCATGGTTCACTACGATTTAAAATTTTCTTACGTTCGAAGAGAACTGGGTTTTCTCGAAGCGAGAGAGAAGTTACGCAGCCCTGGCTGACGGCCGCATGCAGACACCATCGACGCTTGGGCGCCCCGTCTCACATGCGACGTCGCAACATTTTAGTAAAAACGCTGTGTCATTGTGGAGAAGCGCAAGAAATACGCATTTATTGGGACGGTGGAACACTACCACAGCATCCCACCATCCACGCAACGCCCTAGGCCTATCCGGCAGCAAGGTACCACTCGCACCGGTAAATACATGCATACATATATATAGAGAGAGAGATATAGATATACAGATATAGATATAGATATAGATATATATAGATAGATAGATAGAGTGGGACATGCATCTACGTATGTCGTACATACGAATGTACCTGCGTAATATCCACGAGAACCACACACATAATTACGTACTACTACAGCTGTACAGAAAACAGGCACTGAATCCCCAACCCGAGTATCTCTAAGCTCCTGCATAAAAGTAGACACATTAGATGATTCTGCACGAGATAGGCAGGAAAAGATGCATACAGGCGTATGACTTTTCACGCAGGCCATTTCTCAGCTGACGTGAAGAGGCCGATATCACCAAACATCACTACGAATTATACACGTTTACATCATTTAGCAAATTCACGGCGTACGCCGCCCCTTGTTTCGAGTAGGCGCCACCCACGGCAGTGCTGAGCGTATCAACAAAAAGCACACATACAGGCATATAAGCATACATGTGCCCTCCTATTTGGTCAAGTATTTTGGACGGGAACTGCTGTTGTAGCGCACAGATACGTGTGTGAAGAAGTCGACCCTTCAGAGGAGGAACGAAACTTTGGTTACACATAAAAAGTCTTCTGCATCTTCGCTTTACCTGCTGAGTATAGAGAGGTAAAAGTGTGGTACGTGTGCACACCTATCTCCGTATCTCAGTTCTGGTACGGAATGCAAACAAGCATATCGCTTGCTGTGTGCGTGTACACTTTTGTCCCTCTCCGTCTACACAAAAGTGTACGCGGAGCTCGCATGCGTATTACGCACAACTATCACTGTCCCTGTTTGCTAAATTTGAAACAGGTGTACCGCAGACGCAGATGTTGTCTTTATGAATGTCTACGTCACCGAAGGTAACACTTATTGACGCCGTGTTATTCACTTTTAGATGGGATGCATGTATACGCATATATATTCTTATACCAGTCTCCACGTTACAGGACACATGAACGAATTTGTAGTACACTCACGCGGCTTCCTTCTTCTTCTATGTAACTGGAGACTCCAGGCGTTGCCACGGGTGTACGGGCCTATCTCTATGTGCAGATCTGTTTCTCAGAACACGTCAACAGGAGTATCCGTTCTGCATGTGAAGCTTTGTAATCAAATCAAACGTGAATTATCGGTGCGACGTTGCGTATAGTGTTCTCTCAACACGAGTCATAAGTGGCACATTGCTTTGGTTTTGTAGGTATATCTGCAACATCTGTATTCTGCGTCCATCACCTCTACTCCGTACACATCTGCTCTGCCGTGAGTGAATGGCACACAAGTGATACACCCTCACCTCCGTTCTGCGATTGATTTCACATATGGTAAACTTACAGTGTGCTTTTGACATCGGTTAGGCTCCCGGTACAGGTCTCTCTGCTCTGCGGAGTCAAGTGTGTTCTTTTCATTGTTACGTAGTAGCTGAAACGTTCAGTGCACATCCCTCCTGCGTAGTTCAGTAAGTACGCGCATGCTACAGGCCAATTCCTTGTAGATTCGTCCCCAGGATCCACCTGTGCTAATTCTATTCCTAAGGTCGTAAGTAGGCATCTGCTCCGTTGCGACCTATCAAATCGCCGATCGTTGCATGCATCTTGTTCCGCAGTTGACTATGCAGTTTACACTAGTGCTTTCTTTGTTACATAATACATTACGAAATAGATCGTTCTGTGTTCTAACGTGTGCTGTTGCGTGTGACAAAAATCACTACATCTTGGGTGCTGAATCAAGCGTGGGTACACATTTGCTCTGTAGTCCTCGTAGAAGGTTCTGGGGAGTATACATGCACTATGCCACCGTCCGTACTCTCATTTACGTTTTCTTTTCTATGCACTTAGACTTCATGAGATATGTGTGGATGTTTGCATATATATGTCCGGAGAGAGTACGTATTGGGGCGCGTACGTGCTTCTCTTCTACCCGGCGGAATAAATCTCCTTCGCAGGCAGGTCAACAGGAGGCGAAGGGGCTAGTTCTTAACAGTGCGGGATAACTGTCGGAATCGAACTATTCACAATTGTACCCTTCATGCCTCTTCGTGCGGCCACAAAAAAGCGCGTCCATCGTTATAAATTGACCTCAGCAGAAGCACACGCTCATCGCTGTGCTACGCGTCGGGGGTGTCTTCATGCTTCTTCACCTACTCTTGAGACAACTCTTGTGCCGGTGGTGTGGCGCACATGCGTGTCAGGGACGTGGCCATTCGCGCGTCTTATATCTATCTTAAAATTGCATTCATAATAATAAGTATTTTGTTGGCTTCTTAACTGTGGGCAGTAGCGTTTTGTGCATTGAGGCACTGTTTTGTTCATCACAAAAACGTCACCCCTCTTTGTAAGTGTATACGTAATAACAGAAGTGCATCACGGCCTCCTACCCTGTACAGCACGTACAAAGTCATAAGATTCTGCTCTGCCTTATGTGGGCAAGCAGTGTGGAACGCTTGATTGACTCTACTCACTCTCTTTATTATGCGTTTCCACCTTCAATGACTAGTAGCAACTTAAACGTACATCCTCGCGTTGCCCCAGATGCTGAGGTTCAGACGTGCAGGCCGCACTACCGGATGGCATAAGAGGTGCGCGAAATTATATTCCAGGGTCGGTGAACCACAATTTAACACATTCCGTCGGCATACCGTTATGCCGGTAGTGACAACGTATCGATTCACTTTGACGGTACTGCATGTTCCAGCGACTGATGTCCCGGCAGATGTGAGCCTACCCCTACACAAGCAAAAGGGGAGCGAATCAAGTATATATTACCAGCTTACAGGAGGCTGTCCCCTTCGCCGAATAGGGAGGGACTGTAAAAACCCGAGTAAGAAGTGTGCAAACGGATGAACGCGTCCATGTGGACCTAATTTGTATAAAACAATAACACACTACGTATACGTAGGTTCAATTTCTACGTGGGCATGCGATGCAGCACTCATACCAATGCATTCACTTCAACGACAAGCGTGCACGGCTATGACTCCTGCGTGTTCTGCGCATGACTTCACGCAGGCGCCATGCTACTAATGCGTGTATATATTGCCTGGAAGACAATAAACAGCAGGCGTAGACGACCCTGTTACACAGAAGAGGTTCAGGTAATTTGCAGTACGCGTCGCTCGTATGCCTCGACCGCCGGTACTGCTCCTCTGCGACTGCAGTAGTTTACCAGCAAAGAACCCGGACGTGAGTTTTTGCGTGCAGGTAATTATACGTCGCAGTACTAGGCATCGGGCGACAAAACTCTTACAGGTCTTTGCAGATTAATGTGCAGCCCTGGCGAAGCACTCGAACATCGAGAACTGACGGTCGCTCAGCTTAGGAGTACGCCGGTTACTGCTGCATGGGGCCCCGCACTAAACACATTTGGCAGGTTGAATGGCAAAGAAGAATCTCTCCATAGAAAATCATGCAAGATCAATGTGCTCTTGTGCAAAGATGCACAACCTGCTGGGACGCAGTTTATCAAATCAGTCATATGTAGCAGCAGCCATCTATGCAACCCCTTATGGCCTAAGACGCGAACCGCCAGTGTGACGTTGATCACCCTGCAGAACAACAGGTGAATATTTGTGAGGCACACGCGTTATCAAGGAAGAGGTCTTCACACGTGCCCTTGGCAGGAACCTGTGCTCGAGATCTTTAATTGAAACGTGCGATCTGTAAACCAGATCCTGAGAGAATAGCGGAAACCATCTCGGGAAGTGTCAAGGCCAGTTAACTAAATTGAAGAGAGAACCGGAATACACTGCAGCTTGTTTCCCAACAGCTACCTCCATCGCACAAGAAAAGAGCATCATCTCAGCATAGGGAAGGCGTACACTACAAGCAAGTGGGTCGGCGACGTACATACACAGACATGCTACATCGCCGACACACAGCCATCGGGCCATAAACCCGAAGACGCCGTGCTCAGAAAACGACTGTCGCTCTCCGGCAGCGTGTCACTAACTGTATACACGGCTCTGTTTGTGAACCTGCGCATGTATACATCGACTCAAATCAGATCATTCAAAAAAAGATGCCTTTCACAAAGCCTACCAACACTGAAGAGTAAACCCAGACAGAATGCATCTAGATGTGCACGTGCATTCGCTTTGCTCGGTGGGTTACGATTGCATCACAGCGATCATACATGAGGCCTATTTGTGGCCAGTTCAGCAGTCGAGTGTCCCCGGAAAATACGACTGCGCGGGATGAGTTTCTTAATGTATCAGTGTAAAAGAGTCGAATACGAAGTACACAAGAGTACCGCGCCTTCCTTCGCTGATTCTTTGCGTAATGCCACACGAATAAGGCATCAACTCATTTGACTTTTGTTTGGATCTTTACTTCGTTTCCGAGCTGCGTGGGACACATAGGTTTGCAAGGGAATTTACATGGGCATACGTACACCTGTACGCGAAAAAACAGATACCTACCCCAAGCTCTATTTCTTCTGTACTGTTAATTCAACAGTCTCGCACCCAACAACAAGCAGGTGCGCGCCTCTTCGTGTACTTCATTTTCACCTGCCGCAGCGAGGACTGTCGCTTGTCGCGCGTAGCCGCGGTCTCCCGCCTTTCTGGTCTCCTCTCCATCTTCCACGTGTCAGATCCAAGTCTTACTGTGCACTCCACCGCGTGTTCGCATCTCTTACTGGTGGAGTAGCAGGGGCTCACAACACAACGGGAAGACCCGTCGTGACAGCGGCCGCTTGCATCGGTAGCAATACCGGGATACCATGCTAGTCTACTAGTTCTTTTCGTCAGCTCAAGTCATCGGGATGGAGGATGCGACGGAATTGCCAAAGCGATACAGCCGTTCTCGGTTGTTTGTGAAGAACCATACAAAAGAGGACAGCTGGAGTTCTGAGGAGGAATCAAGATTATGCAGCAGGCCTCTGTCGTCAGGATCATGCCCTCCCCATAATTTCTGCTTCACGCCGGCTCACAGCAGCAACTTTAACGGCAGCAGCAGTAGCTGTAGCAGCAGCAGCAGCTGCGGTAGTACCGGTGGGAACTGCCGTAGAAATGAGGGCCCCTTCCTTCTATGTGCAGCGAGCAGCAGCGACTCCGCTCAATCAGCAGGATGCGAAGAAAATGGTAAGAGACACGTGGTGCGCCGCGGACGAAACAATCAATCAGCTACACCCTTGTCCAAGCGTTAGGAGGGTGTAGGCAGCGGAAAACAGTAGGACTGTGTTACCACCATGACAAGGTCAAACTCTGTCATCGGCGCTCAGCACGGATGCTTTCGATACACGGGCGCTTCTGAGCTCTGCCTCTGACTCCTTTTTTCGGTGATAAGATTATGACGGGCGGCGGCACTAGATAAGAAGTGGCTCCACACCGACGCCTGAAATAGCGAGTGGCAAAAGTTCAACGCGCACGGAAAAAAGGCACACGTCGCAGAACAGGGAGCAGTGTCGCAAGCGTAGTCAAGTAATGTCAGCCTGGAAGCGGTGCAGGAAAGTGTGCACGCAAAAAGATTATGCTTCCGCGGCCGCCTGTAAAAACTAATCGGACCTTCTGAGAGCTCAAATTGTTCTATTCAACATCCAATTTCTTTTCCGTTCAACGCGTATGGTTCGACGCATTCGTTAGCCCCTATATAGTCGCAAACGAACGAAATGCGATGGGCAAGACAAGAACGTTCTCCACTCTGTGACTACTTGTAATGTGCACGGAAACAGCAGGATGGATTCGTCTTACTTAAGTTAGTACGTTGTTTATGTGTCCGCCTCGCAACAACAGCACTCAATTTATCCTTCGACATTGTGGTAGTGTGAAGAACGACGTGTTACCATGCACGTCGCTACAGCGAAAGGAGGAGACTGACCCATGCTTCCAAAAAGTCTTTTTGAGTTCTCTCTGGGCTCGTAGGTAAAACGCGCCACCGTGTGCAGAGACATACGAGCAGGTCCGCCTCGTTGCGCTCTAGAAGGATCATTTGAATACACGTATATAAACGTACAAAACAGCCGCAGAACATTCACCGGCCGAAACAGGTGCGGATACTCACACGTACTTTGGCACTGTTTCTCTGCAAAACAACAGCATATCCAGATGAATAATGACGCATGCGAGTGCACCTTCAGAAGCACACACGGGGATCCACTGCGCGCTGTCGTTTTCACGTATAACTCTGTTAAATCTTAAGACACAGGTACGGATTTTGAGGCTTGGGTGCGTGCGACGGTCGACAGTTTACGGGGTGGCCGCTTCGCTGTGTAGGTGTTCTGGGGGCGTGGGATATCGGGTCTTCCACACTGAGCGCGGTGAAGCGAGGAGTACTCACGCTGGCGTTTCGCGCTTATCTCAATATCCTCAAGAAGATGTTTATGCGTAGGGTGTCTGTCACAACGGATCGCTCAGGCTGGCCGTCAAGCGCTGACGCACCGTACTTTCTGAGGCTGCTGCAGCGGAAGACACGCCTGTTACAAGCAGAAATTCGCAGGCTGGAGACGGAGACCGAGACGGCAACTCGCGAAACACAGCAGCTCTCGGCCCTGCAACAACGGAAAGAGGAGCTGGAGTGTGCCGTGCGTTCCTTGCAGAAGGACGTCGCCACCATAAACCTTGCTGTCTCGCAGGGAAGGCTAAACCTTTCCAAAGAAGACGTCACCAACAACGCACACGCATTGAGACAAGCCAATGAAGAAAAGGCAAGCCACGGAGACCACAGGTCGCAGCATCACGAGACCGAAACAGGCGTCGAGAGGCACCACGTAGACGGGGCTGGGCAGCAACCACCAGGTGAACACACTGCCCAAGCTGCATCCAGAGCGAGCTACAGTAATATTGTCGACAACTGAAAGCAGCATTGGCGTTGCGCATGCCCACATGTGCACCGCCTGCAACCACCCTTGCGAAACCATCAAGATGCACAAACATGAAAGAACACCTGCATTGGGCTGCAGCCAATAAGGTGTGAACTACAGCAACAGCAGCAGACCGGAGTATCTCTGCGGAACATACCAGCACAGCTTACCACGTGTACTCTCTACGGTGTGTCACGCAGTAGCATGATTACCGCACGTGGTTCAAGGAGTCTACTAGCCTTTGCTACGCTGATACGCCACAGGTATCCAGACACCAATTTGTTAACTGGCGGAAGAAACTGAGACAGCACATGGCTGGCAGACGCCGCTGGGGACCATAGGAAACTGCAGCCGTCCTGCTTAAGGTATACACAAAACAGGTAGTTAGCAGCTTGTAAGTTAGCAGAGGGACGCCCGAAGGATGCTTAAGTATTCCCGGAGCAATGCTGTCCCCGTACAAGCCGCGATATAATATGGTTTATTCGGCAGCTAGTCCGAGCTAACGGCGTGAGATGTATAGACGCGTAATCTGTGCACGACAGTTCGTCGTACAGTAATACACGCAAGTGTAAGTCTACCCCGATGTTTGTACTCGTGTAATGAAGCGTGCTTCTCGAGCGACACGCCTACTACGCGTCCGAAATGATGGATTCCAAGTGCCTTTACTTACGCAAGTACAGAATCTTACTATGCTGGCGGGCGTAGATACGCTTGTGTCAGTCGGTATGTCTGTGGGCTGAATGCATGAACGCAGCGAAAGCAGCTGGACCAGTTATTCCTAAACAACCGCATGCGAATGGAGCACCTACAGCTTTTGGAGGCAGAGCGAGAAGGTTTTTTAGAGTCCACTGAAGCACATGTGCAAACCTTGCAGCCTCAGACTCGCGAGCACCATCAGCAGCTGCAGCGCCGTCTGAGGCAGCACTACGAAAGTAAGATGAGCTGCCGGTGCACGCCAACATAATCTACATAGGGGTTTGTGCCATTCAAATACGGTGAGACCACCATCTGCCATTAGCGACTTCAGAAAGCAATAGATAAAGGTGTACTCCAGCAGTCGGAACAGTGAACAGAAAAACATCGAGTGTGACCTTGCTGGGCAAAATCCGCACACCAGCGATGAGAAGAGAAGGCAGGCGCCGCACTGGTGGGTATCGATTCCGGTGATTTGACAACTCGTGGCGGGGTATTTGCAGCGACGCGGACGCTGAGGAACAAACGAGAATGCGAAAGACTAGAGCTCTCTGCTCGTCGCTTCGAGAGTACCGGATTATGTGTCAGATTATCCGTCAGTACTAGCCGTGTGCGGTGTCTTTACTTTCAAGCGTGTCACTGAGGACACATTTGCCTGCATGCTATTTAGCACGGACCCATAAAGTGCGTCTTCCTCCCCCCTGGCAAGTAGGTGGATCGGAGTTCTGTGCGACCCTTTTAGTGGCTGCGATTAACAGGTCGCATTTGGAAAATAGCATAAACCTGTTCGATGCTCGCTACGCCGTCTGTTGTGCGCCGTGTTTATGTTTGGTATTAAGCTCTGCATCAGCTTCGCGCAGAATGTGCAACGACGCATCAACAGCTTTCGAGCGCTGAGAGCCGTCTGCGAGGCGACGGGCCTCGGCAGAAGCTGCGGTTGCTGCGCCGGCAACAGGCACAGCAGCGGCAATTGCAGCAATTGGATGCAAAAGGTTTACCTTCGTTACGGCTCCCCCTGGGTGAGCACCGTGCAGCACTGCTGCAGGCAGCGCTGGACTTAAAAGAGGAAATTCGTTTCTTGGAAACGAAGCAGCAACGAGCGCATCAGCAGACGCAGAAGCACCAGGCGCGAATTGTTGAGCACCAGGACGCCCTGATGCCGAACAGCGAGATTGCTACAGCAACAATGGAAGAGCAACAGGTGGGTCCTTCGAGCAGACTTTGATGCAGCCGTGGGCAACGAAAGTGAGATCCACGTGTAAGCTGTGCAGCCGTGCAACGCATGTACGCCGATTTACACGTATACCACTGTGTCTGTTCATATATATATATATATATATATCAGTACATGCACGCCCACTTCTGCATGATTCAGACGCATGTACGCCGATTTTCACGTATATCACTGTGTCTGTCCATATATATATATATGTATATATCCGTACATACACACCCACTTCGGTATGCTTCAGACCATACACAAACGCATCTTTTTACTTGTGTAGTCTTGTAGCGTTATGTGCGAGTGCCTACGTGTCTGCGTAGGGATACACCTCTGTACAAGTGCAGACCTTCATTAACCGATACACCATGAGCTGGTATACCAATATATGTATGCATTCGTTTGAAAGGATGTCACCAAGCCCTTGTGGGCAACCAGTGGTTGTTATAATCATTGATTTTGTAAGTGCTTCGGGCTCTCCCCATCTTATGCAAACAGAAAAGACATACTGAAAAGGAGGATTCATACCGTAATACGTAGCTGCCAGGTAAATCTCGTGGCTCATCTCTTAATAGCGTTGAGTACAGAGGACTGCTTATTTTACTCAGCTCCTCGTGTAAGTGTGTACAGCAGCGGAGAACATCAGGTGGGCCAGGAGTTGTCGGAGAACCTGTACCGCAGAGCCCTACGTCAAAGTGCTGTAGATTAATCGACACTAAGCTTTGCAGAATGGCGCACGTGAGAACTCGTTGCCTTTCGATAATTGTGTACGAACGTTTGCCCGTATACTCCACGCAGAGTCAAAGTAATTGTACAGCTTCTGGTTGTGGCTGTGCAGAAGAACTCTGATTGCAGTTCAAGCAGAATTTCGAGGGAAGGCAGGCCTGCGAGATATACACAAGTACATGTGTATCGTCCTGAGCGACTTGCTACCAAATCAGCTCAAGTCGTCACATTTACTTCATCTATCAAGCAAAGGATTTTTGTATCCACTGCTTCGACATTTGCCTTCCCTTGAGTATCGTAGTGCCGGGCAAACGTCTGCGCATGTCTCGGCTTTTTAGTGTTGTGGCGTCGTTTCACACTCTATTAGCTCTGCTTACGCAGACATTTTAGATCGTAGTGGTGTACCCTTTGATTCCTTCTACAGAATCTTCGGCTGCTGGCAGCGCGAGATACCGAGATATCTAAGTTTATTGAGCAGCACACGAGATCTGCTGGACCTGAACTTCAACGTCGGGCTGCTGTGTGCACTGAGGAGTTACGCGAGGCACAGCAGCAAAGACAGACTCTTGCGCACATTCTGCAGCAAGTGCCAACGAAAGAGCAATTGCAGAATTTGGAAGAAGAGAACACGCGCACACTTGAAGCTTTGCAGCACAACGAGGAAACTCTGCAGCGGTTAAAACTCCTAGTGAGCGAGGCGGAAGTAGAGCTTTCAAACGTTCAACGCCTCGAAGAAATTAAGCAGCGTAAGACAATTCCCGTCACTCTACTTCCAGTGAGTATACGCTTTTCGAACAAGTGGTATGAACTTTGTGTCTCTGACGGAGCGCAAAGAAAAGCCCGTCAACACGTTAGTGACCTGCATCTCCAATATAGGAGGTGCCACACTTGTACAGATGCCTTCCATATACAAGTTTTAGACATCAGCAGGTCAGCGACACAGCTTTGAACGTCCACGCAAGTGCTGGCGCATACACACATTCATACGCACTTGTGTCTAAGGCTAGCAAAGTAAGGACACCTGATGCATCCTTTCCGTGCTCAAACCCTCCTTGTTGTATGCAAGTTCGTCTGCACATCTAAGTTTCTAGAGCTACCCACGCACTTGTGTCCCTGTCCCTGCCTGCCTTTGGGCAATCGGAAGCGTACAGTCTGAATGTGCGCTAGTCGAAGCTTCATCCACGTGCTTGCAAAATACGACCCGGCGCAGGTGAGATCTGGGAGGTCGAAAGGCGCACGCAGAAGATCCGCGAAGAAATACGATATACTTACGGAAATCTAGGAGCGATAGGCCGTTCAAAAGCTGACGAGGACGCACAGCTCAACGCCGAGCAGGAGGTACCATACAGGAGAGATTTTTTCCTTCTCTCTCTCTCCATCCATATATATGTGCGTGTATATATAATGTGAGTGTACACGCAGGTGTATGTGTCTATCATTTTCAGTAGCAGAACACCCCCTTCGGTAGAGAGTCTTCAGCATTTACATTTATATACAGTTCCGGCTGCTGCAGACCTCCATTTTCCCTTGGGATCGCAACGCAGATTTCACACACAGGCGGAAGTGTCTTGGCGAAAGCTATACCTTTCACGGCTTTCGCCTTCACCCTTTTTGTACGCGGTGGGGCCCACCTGCATGTTAGTTGTGTTCGCCATGCGTGTTTGTGTGGACGTCCATGAAGAACGTGCTGCTTGAGTTTGCCGGAAGGGTTTTGAACTATTTGAAATTGGAATGCCAGCCAACGCATGCTAGTAGTCCACCGATTTTTCTGCAGATAAAGTTGCACTCACCTATCCACAAAACTGTACGTGGAACGTGCACGAAAGATTAATTTTCCTGCAGAGTTTACACAGGTTTTCCGCCGAAAGTGTACATATTTACTCGGGGTATTTGGTCGTACCCTTAGCGCGCAATGGTGCTGGGGACGCGAATGTTTGTTGGACTCACCCACAGAGGTTGAAGCAAGCGATAGCAGAGACAAGGGCACAATTCGACAGCGTTTGCCAAGAGGTCAAGCGGCTACAAGGAGACATGCTGCAGCAGCCGGATCTCGTGCCCCTGGAGCAGCTGCTGAAGCAACTGGTGAAACAGAAGGCAGTGGTTTTGCAATTAAGGAAGTCCATCAATTTAGAGAGGGGGAAAAACGACTATGAAACTGTGCGAGACCGATGTTTGCGAATAACAGAAGACATTAATGTAGCCATCAGGCGTGCTCTTGCGGGTCAGACAGCGGCAGCTGCAGGAGGTAGCGTAACGTGTGCAGTTTAAACACGGTTTCGGTGGTAGCAAGGGAAGAAGTTCGTAGTGCGGATCAGAACAAATGGTCCGTCTTTGCCACAGCGTAATTGCTTCTACATAAATTTACACGCACGTGTAAATGGACGCACGTGTAATGGACGCACGTGTGGTGGACGCACGTGTGGTGGACGCACGTGTAATGTACGCACGTGTAGACGTTCGAATCTGTGTACACGTGAATACATAGTAAATCTCAGTGTTCATTGCAAATTTCACTAGTCCCGGGTTTACACTGTGAGGGGAAACGGACAAGGAAAAGTATTTCACATACAAATCAGCGTCAAATTTCCCACGATGCTCCGTAGCGCACGCGTAAGTGCAATTTTTCTACTGCTGCTGTGGCTTTTTTGAAGAGCAAGGCGCAAAATGTTGGCCTATTGCCACCAGTGCTTGCACCAACAACTGACAGACCACAGACGACAACGTATCGGCGCGAAATTTCTGCCCTACTCGTGTAGTGTTGATTTTACAAAGCTAGGGAGACGCGCTGGCACGCCGGGGCAGCTGCGAATCACTGTCCTTGTGGAACAGGTGTGTAAGCAGAAGCCCACTGTTGAGATCTAGTTCAGTTACCACCACATTTGTGAAGGGTATCGAATGCGATCCCGGCCGTCTTTGTTCAACTGCAAGGTTCAATCACCGTAGACGCCAGACACGTCATTAGACAAACGTGGGATAGGGAAGTCGACAAAATTTGTTGATGTTCGTGTAGACGCCGGACGCTGCGTGCACGAACTTGATGCAGCAGAGAGGCATTGCCGTCGAGGTTGAGTATGAGGCCTGCGCATCGTGTCATGCGCGGTCGCAGTGTGTTCTACAGACAGCCGTCTCGAGGTCGCTTTGCGACGTGCACGCCTGTCTGCTGCTACACTGCGGAAGTCGTCGCAAGATGTGAATTCCGCACTGAGCAAAAAGAGACGTGAGAACCGGCTGTCCACAAAGATGATGTGCACAGAACAGATTTCGTATATTTTTATACTACGTTTGTCCACGTTCCCGAACTTGAGTGTGTTAGAGCTTGTATCGAAATTCGTACAGATCTAGCATGGATTCTGCATATGTACCGAAATGCGGTACAGTCGCGCCACCTGTAATGAGCAACTGGTGTAGACGGGGTACGCGGCAAAGCCTGGGAGCCGCACACACGTATCCAAGGTCAGAACGACCGCTCTCGCTTTGCCTTTTCGCTCCAGAATCGTACGTTATGCGCAGCAAAAACGGCTGAAATTTGATTGTGGAGGCATACTTGTAGTGCGCTGCATGATCTTGGACGCTTTACATATTTCAAAATCTATAACGTACCTTTGACAAGCCGTCTGCAATGCGGTCGTGCATTTTTGTAGACTCCTGTGGTGATCACAATGTAGAAGCATGCGTATGCCGAACCTTCCTAGCCCAGACGAAAGCCTGTATTTATTCGTAGGTTTTAACGGATGGTGGCGCACTCTCCTGCAGCTTAGTACACAGTGCACAGGAATTCTCATTTCATGGACGCTCCTTCGTTTCTGTGTCAGTATCTTTGCTTCAGGTGCGTGGTTGCTGCTAGGGGAATCATCTGCAGCCACCTGGTGGTTTGAAGAGACATCGTGGGTTCCCGAAGTCAGAGTATCTCCCCGAATGTTTTGCTTACGTGTACATGATATCTAGACACGCACGAATAGATATGCACCTGCCCAGCGCGTATATGCGTATATACATGCATATATCCGCGTAACGGATGGGGATGTAACCTGGTTGGCCTGGTTCGGTAGCCGGGACGGTGGAAAACTAAATGACGTGTGAACCATGATCCTTCATATATCAGGAGGTGTATACGTGCTTCAAACTAGTGGTGACGCAGATCCGCTGCCATCCGAATAAAACGATAAAGAGACCGCAGCGCCATGCTGCCCGTGCCGCTGGGGCATTCTGTAGGAATGATTCAAGTGGAAAACGAATGGGTTCGCCAAGTTAAATATGCCGTCTCTGCAATTGCCAGAGCCCGTGGAAGCCCCTCACTTCGCATGTGTACCTGCTTCTTTTCGCCGCACACACATGTGAGTGGAAAGCGAAATTCACCCAGACAGACATAGAGACCCCCCATGCCGTCGTACATACACTCGGTGTCTAACGTCGCGTGTTTTGCACGCGCACATCTTCTAGCAGGTTGCTCCGTGTGCGTCTTTTAACAGTACACACGGGAACACTGGTGACACAAGGTACGCTTACCAAAGAAATATTTCTGAAGCAATGGAAAATCTGTCGCACTCCGGGCAACCTTGAAGACGCAACCGGTGGGCCCGGGTGTCCGCTTTGGCCTTGGATTTCTTCGTAGCACTCATGCCCCGTAGGAGCACCGCGTGTGAGCGGCTCGAGCGCATACACGGACAGTATAATAGTTACCCGCCATCCTCTGTTGCGGTCTTCAAACCCCGTGGATCACCTGCTTGCGCGTACACGCGGCTTCTTCTCTGTGGCTTACGTCGGCTTCTTTTCGCGCGCAGCGCCGTGCACATTTATTGGCTTGCTGTACTCCTTACCACCTACATCAACAAGTGCAGAGAGTTAGAAGTAGTAAAGCCTGCAAGGAGACATCCAGTGCCAAATGCGGCGTATATCAACATTTTATCCTTTCACGTGTGTACATTAGTCGCCGGTGCATGCTTTTCAACCAAGTACGTGATGGCTGCTGCCGGCGAGATTTTGGTCCTCGGTAATAATAGCCCAGGTGACACATGGCTTTCCGATCGCCCACGGCATCCGTCGCAGTGTGCCGGCCGTCCCTGCCGTCGACGCAATACTGTTGTACTGGCGCTCTTTCGATGCTCTCTCTTCCGTAGCTTTTTGCAGTGGAATTGCCTTCGTGATAATTAGGGCACTTCTTCATTTTTTTGTCTACGCTCTCTCCGGTGTACGCGTGACGGTCAACAGGTGTGGTGGTTCTTGCACGCCAGACCTCTGGATATTCGCTGTCCATACGTATGTATGTGTATATATTTTCCGTCGGCGCTGAGCTCCACGTGGAGAGCCGCGGGTTTATTACCATTTTTAGTGCCGTCCGGGTAATAACACTTCTCCATCGATTGCACGTGTTTCCCTGGTTTTTGTGGCGTTCCACCCGATTTCGTCAACGGGGACTTTTCCGTGCACAGCACTTAACGCTTGCGTTGTCGCTCCGGGAAGAGCTGCTCTCTTGATGGGTTTTGCGTGATTTCCTTGCTTCGTGCAGATTTTATGATTTCATGTCGGTCTTACTCTCAAGCCATTGTGCGCATGTTCGCACCTATCAGTGTCAATCAACGAGTTGGCTGACGCTTTTGCGTTGCTCTTACGTGATTTTGTCAGTGCATTCACCGGCTACACCACGGCACAGAATAGACAAGTTTCGCTTCAGAATCCTTCCCCGTGCAAGCGCATGCGCTTTTTAACGGTGTGCGCCTCAAAAACCTTGGTCCTACGTACGAAGCGCACACGTGACCCATTTTGGGGCCCTCTGCTTGTATTGCGCATGGAAAGTACGGTAAACCATCACAGGACGAGACCCCTTTAAGTGAGCGATTGTGGACAGTGGATTCGCTCAACCCATTCTTGGTAGCGCCTTGTCTTCAGCGATGTCCACTTCCACTCAAGAAGAATGCTTTATCTGAGTGAGTGCATCAGGAAGTCGCCTGGGGACGGACAGGGCCGTATTCTGTCGCCTTCCCCATCTTCTTACTCTTCCTATTCAACCAGTTCCCACACTGTGGCTTTTTCCCTTGAGTCCTCGTCGTCGGGCTCAGCGGCTCTCTTCTCTTCTTCTTCATGTTCGTCATCCTCGGCCACTTCGTTTGCGTTCGTATCCTCAGGAGTGCCTTCAGCCCGCCCATTGCCTCTGCTCCATTCTCGTCGCCTCAATGACCCGCCGCCGCGTTCGCCACCACCGCGGTTCACACCCGCTCCACTCGCTACATTACTGCTGTTCGCGGTACCACCATCTCCTGGTTGCTGCGACCCTGTAAACCAGCGCAAAAATGGGCAAAGTAGCTGCAGGCAGCTACTTCAGGCAGACGCCCTCTCAAAAAGGGGCCTACGCAGAAACGACTCTCCTTGTAACGTCAGCTCCGCACTTTTGGACTGCGAATCCGTCAGGTCAAAGGCAGACGTTGACACTAACGCCGGTGACAGGGAATACAGCGCAGAAGAAGAGGGTCTCGTGCACGAGCCACACGCATCGTGGACTGTATCAGTCTGTCACAAAGATGACTCCGAGCCCACCAGGCAGAGATGCATCTCAGAAAATGCTGAATCAACGCCAGGTTTGTTTGAAGTCAACCTGTCGCGCCTCCCCTCGTTCAAGGCTACGAACGAAACACAGGCAGCCCAGAAGCATGTGTCCTCGGGGACGTCTTCCTCCGCAGCAGAGTACCCTCCGTGCAGTCTGCCTTGTAAAGAGAATGCCGAAGCAGCTGTCACGAGTGATCGGCAAAAATCATCCTCACAAGACTCGGACGCCCGTGTCTGTTTCTCTGAAGTATGCTGCGCAGAGGAAAACTCTTTCATGGCCGTCTTTACTGGCCAGCAGACTTTTTCCTCCGCTTTCCAGGAAGACGCCCCGGCTCCTCAGCACCATCCGACGTCAGGCTCTCTGGTAAAGTCGCCTACTCCTTCCTCCCGTTTTGCGCCTGAGGCGGCCCTTTCTTCGTCCATCTCAAACGATCGCAGCGGGGGCCAAAATAGGTGCCCCGGTTCCGTACAGAAGACAAAGAGAACTGTACTTGACGGGAGAAAGCTGGACAGCGACGTCTGCACGGCTTCACTAACTCTGCCGGTGCCGCTCAGCCGGGGCACTGCAGGGCTCCGACAGCAACAGCGACACCAGCAAGAGGAGCACGTCGGCTCGAGGACACCGCGCGAAGAGCAACAGCACTGCCACCAGCCAGGAGAACAAGAACTTGGTAGAAAGCAGCAAGGAAGCTGCCCACAACGAGACCAGCAGCTGCGCTTGGTCAAACAGGGAGAGCGGCAGCAGCACCAACGACAACAGCAGGAACAGCGTTACCAGCAGGCAAAGCATCCGGGGACTTACGGTGGGGGACGAAGGCAGCTGCGGAGCGACGAGTACTGCCTGGAGGAACTCAGTAGAAGAAGAACAGTTTGCCTTTTGCACAGCGTCCAAGCTGTCCCGCGGGTCGGTCGGATTTGTTCGTCAGCCCGAAGGCGGGCGAAGTATTTTCCTGGCTTTTGTGAAGGTTGTGAGACCCACCAGGTGCCTCTGAGTCACATTTTTGGGCGGAGAGAGACGAGGGAGAAATCGCCTGTTCTTGTAGCCGATGCAGGGGAGGCTTCCCTTTCCGTCCAACGCAGCGCAGACCTGAGTCGCCTACTGCTGTGCCTGACTCAGTCGGCCGAGCGGCAGCTGCTTCCGCTGCGATACCACCGCGGTTTTGTTCCTCACCAGCTCTGCAGTGCACACGCTGTCGTGCGTAAGGCTGCACTGGTAGCTACCCGTCTAGCGGAACTGTTGACTGAAGGAGAAGCTGACACTGATGACAGGCTTCACCCACTCAGTTACGCGCCCAGGCCTGCCGTCGCCTGTCCCAGCTGCAGCTGCCGAAGCAGACGCAGGGCTATCAGCAGCAGCCCTAGCGGCCCATCCTTCACCGTCGACGAGGATCTCGCCGAGCCTCACAGCAACAGAGGAGCAGGAGGACGCAGCGCGAGCGGGACTTCCAGCAGCTGCAGCGGAAATGGGTGGCTTCTCCACAACAGCATGGCATTGAGCAGAAGCCGCGGGATGGGCGCCAGCACGTCCCGCACCGGCGGCAGGGCAGCGCGACAGGACTTCAACAGCAATGGTAGAAGAGAAAAAAGAAGACGCAGCAGCCAGGTGAAAACCGCGGGCCCGATCGGCAGCAACGTTCGCGCGCAACACAGACGTCTTAGCGGGGTGACAACGCGCAGGCGTCGCAGTGGCGTGAAGAAGAGAAGGTACCGCAGCAGCCCGGGGCAGGCAACAGGGAGGCGCACTGGAGAGAGAAGGTGTCGAAGCAGCCTACGCGAGAGCGTTGGAAAAACTGAGAAAATCACAGAGGTCAGCGTCAATGGAAAGAGCAGCAGACACAGCAGACGGGTGACTACCATGGGCAGGAGGCTGTTAGAGAGTAGGAGCCGGAGCCGGGATGGCAAGAGCAAACACAGGAGCAGCAACGCGATAGTTAAGCTGCTGCCGCGTGCTGGCAGACGTCGCAGCGCTGGGTCCGCAGGTGAGCGGCGGGCTTTTCATTTCCTGCTGCAGCAGCACTGGGGACTACGGCCGCTGCGGCGCAGGCGTGCCGCTGCAAAAGAGAAGGAAGGTGAGAAGGAGACCAGACGGATTTCCAACAGGGTGCTACAGCTGCCATCGAGGTGGAGGCGCAGGACAGGGAGAGGGCCGGCGGCGTGGAGATTAGCTGCCGGCGTGTCCTCTTCAAAGACCATCCCATATTGTGACTACGGACGAATCTCTCAAGCGCCACTGCTCCTTGCTTCCAAGAAGTTCTCTGCGGCTGCTCCTCCTGCTCCTCTTCCTTCACCAGGAGGGCGTGGAGAAGTCAGCGGGGGAGGGAGAAGCGTCCTGGTGGCGTGCTGCGGCCCCAGCGGCAACTTGCTACACCGGCGTCAAGGAGCTGCAACGCTATCTGTCTATGCGGCCAAGTCTGAAGTGCCTCTGAAGGCGCAGCGACACGGCTGCTACTGCCGGTGCAACGTCCGCTTTACTGCTGGGAGAAGCAAGGCCTCTGGTAAGACAGCAAGAGAATTCGCTGACCTTCTTAGGAGCAGGAGAAGAACGAAGTTGCTCGCATGCGGGCAAGAACATAGAGCAGGGCGTGCCATTCTGGCTACTGCTGCTGCTGCTGCTACTGGAGGCGGTTGCTGCTCCTGTGGACAGATTGCTGCTACTGCCGCGGGCGTGCCAAAGACGCACGTTGGGCGGGAACAGCCGCACAGCAGGGAAGACGGTCAAGGGCGGCCACAGCAGCAGCCCTGCGGCCTGCAGCGGGCGCGGGCGGTCGCAGAGGGGCCGGCGCTGCAGGGAGATGAGCAGCGGCTTAAGCTGCTGCAGCAGCAGACACCGAGACAGCCGGTGAAGACCGGGGGGCGTCACACAGGGACGCAAGCTCCCGGTTCTTTGCCTGAGACGCAGCAGCGCTCGCATGCAATGAACAGCAGGACAGAGGAGGAGGAAAAGGAAAAGGAGGAGAAAAACGATACAGCAGAAATGGCTGACCACCTATTGAGTGAGAGAAGGGGGGACGCAGCAGCAGAAGAATGCCGCGCACAGCACAGCGGGCGAGAGGGAGACGGCGCCGAGGGTGAGCAGCAAAGCAGCAAGGACACCGGGGAGACGCAGGCCCTCCAGCGCAACCAGCAGGACAGAGGAAGGAAAACGTGTGATGCAGTGCTTCACGACCGCTCCACCGGAAGTAGTGGACATGGGAATTTCTTCTTTTGCGGCTGCGAGCAGCAAAGCGACGGCGACAGAGAAGGACGCGCTTTGTCCTCCAGGACCTACCGAAGCTCTGCTGTGCAAACGCAGTCGTCTCGGTTCGTGGAGAAACCCGCAGCGCGTTGTTCCGTCACTTTTCCCTTCTGCCATATCACCACTTCTATGTCGTCCACTTTCTCTTCTCCTCCTCCCCCTCTCCCTCCATTCTCACTTCCGTCTTCTTGTGTGCAAGCAGACGCTCCTGAGGTGTGCAGACACCCCACGGGGCCTGCGGACGGGGTGTACAGCACGACAAAGGCGGGAGAGCAGGCAGTGCAGCAGCCGACGGTCGCGCTGCAGGAGGACATCTTCCTGCGAGCTCTGGCCTTGTGTCTGCCCTATCTTCCTCTTGAAACTCGCATAGGGGGTATGTTTTCTGCTGCACTGCTGAGGATGCGACGATATTTAGTTCGGCGTTCTCAGATGACTGCCGTGCTTCTTGTCTTCCTCCCTCGCGATTTTGCTCCAAGCCCACGTATGCAGCAGCGCAGGCTGCTCGGACGACGGCTCGTAATACGCATATGTCTACGCGTCCGCGTGATGGTCTGGGTCTTCGGGTGTACGTATGTACGGATGCATGCACGTGTGGATGCATGCAGGTGTCTGAGTGCTCAGCCGTCTAGCTGTCTCTCTGTATGTGGGGACGTGCGAGCGCCTGTACATGTGGGTCGCTTTGTACGTGGGGGACTGTGTGCTTTTATGTGTGTTTATTAATGATTACGTATATGAGTGTACGAGTGTGTCTATAGTCTGTACGCTTGTGCATGTGTCTATTAATAAATTAATATATATATATATGTATATATATGTGCGGGTCTGTGTATGGTCTGTGCGCTCTATGTGTGTCTACATGAATATATATATATGTATGGCTCTCTGTATGGTCTGTGCGCTGTAATTTGTCCTTTTATTGACAATTACATATACGCATGTTCGGGTCTGTTTGTACTCTCAGCGTATGTGTGTGTGTGTTTATTATTAATTGTATACGTGGGTATACCGGTCGTATGCTTCTTTAGAGGAGTGTGTAGATGCCTGAACCAGGACCTACCCCTGTATGTCTCTGTGTGACCTGTCTATACACATGTGTACTTGTGAGGATGTGTGGAGGTGTGTGAATATGAGTGTACATCTGTGTATATGTATGTAAATATAGACGTATAGGTAAAGACAGTTGTACTGCGTATATCTTATTATCAATGAGGGGACAAACTACAGCGCACAGACCATACAGAGACCCGTACATATATATATATATATATATTATCATCAGTAGAAACATATAGAGCTCACAGTCTATATACAGACCCGTACACACATACATATATAATTGTCAAAAAACACATACACAAGCGTACAGGCTATAGACGAGATTTGCAGGTGTGTGTGTGTGTAGTGGTGTGTCTACATATATACGTAGATACACACGTGGGCGGGTGTACGTACGAGTGCCTGCGGAGAAAAGAGAGAGACGGCTGCAGCGTTTGCTGGTATGTGCGCTGCTGCAGGGGTTGCCTTGGCCAGCAAGAGCTGCATGCAGCTGGTGTGGAGCGTGCCGATTGTTTATGCAAATTTCGGCTCTGCTGCACCTGGTGCCAGCACCAGCCGCAGCCACCACGCCCTCGCCGGGCAGCAGCGGCCGAAGAACACGCGGCACCCCCAGCGTGCGCCCAGCACGAGCAGCAGCAGCGGCAGCAGCCAAGCAGCGTGCTGCCTTCTGCAGCAGTCTCAGCAGCAAGCGCCTGGCCTCGAGCCAGAGCGGGAGTTTGTCCTCCACCATCCGCAGCAGGACCAACAGCGGCAGCGGGAGCAGCAGCGGCAGCAGGAGCAACAGCAGCCGCGACGCTGTGCAGCTAGTCACCAAGCCAGGGCCCTGCTATCTGCGTGCGCGTGTGCGCACGACAGCATCGCCAGCACGGGGGCCGCGGCTTCCAGGAGCTACTTTCAGAGAGACGACGCATTTGTTGCAGCAGCAGCTGCTGCGAGTGCCTCTCTTTCTTGTGCGTCTCTCGCAGCATCTGCTGCTGTTGAAAAGGGAGCAAGCGGCACGGATGTTGCTCTTCCCGCTAGCTGCGGCTCCGCGGTGCGCAGCTCCACACCAACCGCTGCTGCTGCTGCTGCTACTGCTCGGCCGGAGACATTTGTTCCTGAGATGGTTTTGACCCCTGCTGCTACATCTGTTGCTGCTGGCGCAGTATCTGCGGCAACTCAAGCACACGCGTCTTCTGCCGCTGCTCCCCCTCCTCCTGCTTCGGGGAAACGTGCTGTTGCTGCTGCTGTTGCTGCTACTGTTGCTGCTACTGTTGAGGACCCTGTGTCTGCTGCTGCAGCAAGGACGCCGTCCGTAGACGTAGGGCCTGAAACTGCCAAGTGCTGCACTGTCGCTGCTGCAGCTGTGGGACGCCTCGCTCATGATGCAGCTTGCCACGCGCAGCGCGAGCGCACACAGAGAGAACGCCGGCTTTGCGTGGCTGCTGCAGCTGCCGCGGATGCACTGCAGAAACGCAGCAGCAGCCTCAGCGGTGCCGGTTTGCAGGCAGCGTCCACAGCGTCGGTGCCGTCCGCCAGCTTCGCGTCGCTGTGGGGTGTTGCTGGCGCACCGCAGTCTTCTTCCTCTGTTGCTTCTTCTTTCCTTCACTCGGCTGGCTCGCAGACACCCGCCGCACGACTGGGCTGCTATTCGTCAGTTCCGTCTGCTGCTGCTGTTTCAGGTGCGGTCTTCGCTCTTCCTGCATCCACTCCGCTCCCAGCAGCGACTTTCTGCGCTGCTTCTGCCGTTGTTAAAGATTCTCCACTTGTTGTAATATCGTCTGCTACTGCAGCGTCGTCAGCGGTACCGTCTCCCCCTGCCGCTGTAGCGACCTCGTCTTGCGTTGTGTCTTCTGCTCCTGCTGCGGCAGTGTGCCCCTCTGCTACTGCGTTTTGCTCTGCTGTTGCTGCTGGTGCATCTGGGCTAGCTCCAGCAGCAGCAGACGGTACTGCTGCCGGAGGGAGACACTCTGACTCCCCGCTTGTGTGTGCGTCGGCCTCCTCTGCGGCACGCGCTGGTTGCTACTCGCTCGGAGCAGAGCGAGGCAGTGCAGCAGAGTCACGTGAAAAAGCACTGGAGTTGCATAGACATTCTGTTGCTGCTGCTGCTGCTTCGTCAGAGACAGCAAGCCGAGACCAACCAGCCTGCGGTGCCGAACTGCTCCTGAGACGCGAGTCTGAGCCAGCAGCAGCGGGAAGCGTAGCAGCAGCAGAGTGCGCAGCAGCAGCCCCACCAACACGACGTCACGCTCCAGCAGCAGGCGAAGAAGCGCGAACAGCAGAGGCAACGGCAGCAGGGACCGCAGAGGCAGGCGGGGCAACGCAAACATCAGAAGCAGCAGGAGCAGCAGAAGCAGAAGCAGCAGAAGCAGAAGCAGCAGAAGCAGAAACAGGAGCAGCAGAAACAGAAGATGCAGGAACAGCAGAAGCAGAAGAGTTACGAGCAGCAGAAGCAGAAGCAGCAGGAGCAGCAGAAGTAGAATCAGGAGCGTCAGCAGCAGGAGGAGGGGCAGCGGCTCCCCCGGCAGCAGCAGAGGGAGCGTTACGAGCAGACGCGGTGTCGCCTCCGCCACCGTCAGCAGCATTAGCTGCAGCAGTCTCAGGGATAGAAATCCTGTCCCGCTGTCGGCGTGACCGTGCGTTAGAGGACGATTCAACTACACGTGAAGAGCCGTTGCTGCTTCATCAACTCGACGAAGAGCAAATTTTGATGTTGCCGGTGTTCGCACGTCGTGTGGCTCCGTTGCTGCATCACGTCCAGTCGCTTACTTGCGCTGCTGCGTGCGTCCCGCTCATCAGCTGCCTCGGCCCTGCACTGCGCCGGCTGCAGTTGCAGCAGGTGCAGCCAATCCACCACCAGCTGTTGCATGCGTGGATTTGTACTGCAAGTACGGATACACAGAAACCCCACGCCCACGTCACGTCTGCTGCTCGTTCTCCTCGACCTTCCTTTCTTGTTCCTGCTGCTCCTGTTTTTCGGCTGCTGCTTCTCCTCCTGATGCTGGTGTTCTTCCTCCTTCTGCTTCTGCAGCTCGTGCTTCTGGTTCTGCAGCTCGTGCTTCTGCTTCTGCTGCTCGTGCTTTTGCCTCTCTGTACCCGTGCTCCTGCCCCTGCAGCAGATCCTCCTCTTGCCTCTGCTGCCGCTTCTCCTGCGTCTGCTCCTGCTGCCGTCCCAGCTGTTGCTGCTCCCCCTGCCTTGCTGCTGCTTCTTCTGCCTCTGCAGCTGCTCCTCCTCCTTCTCCTGCTGCGGCAGCCACTGCCGTCCTTGCTGCTGCTGCTGCTGTTTCTTCTCCTGTTTCTGCTGCTGCGCTCCTGTTGATGCTGCTCGTGGGGTGCTCTTTTGGTAGGCGAGTGTTCACACACCTCGACGCCTGCGGGTCTCTGGTGAAGCAGCGAAAGGGAAGTTTGTTGTTGACGAGAACGGTTATATATGAGGGTCGTGCTGGTACGACGCAGTTTTTCACTACTGTGGCGTCCACGACTAGCTGTTGGCCGAGTAATAATGAAGTACACGTGGAGAGACTCCAGCACTCGTAGCTGCCAGTTCTGCCTGCGCTTTCTCTACTGGTGGTGTAGCAGCCCTGTAGTGGTAGTCTGCTCTTGTTATTATAGTAGTAGTGGTCATAGTAGTAGTAGTTGTATCACTACAGCAACAGTAACTGCACTACTATTTCGAGTAGTGGTACGGCACTTGTATAGCAGGAGTAGTAGCAGTAGTCGCAATATAGAAGTAGCAGAAGTAGTACTTCAACGGTAGTATAGTAGTAGTTGTGATAGCCATGTCGTAGTGATGAAAGTACAGCATTCGTAGTTGTATTCCAGTAGTAATAGTGGGAATAGTAGCAGGAGGATAAGGAGTCGTTGCAGTAGGCATGTTAGTAGTAGCCGTAGTAATACGAGTAGTTGTAGTAGTAGTATACTGGTAGCCGTAGTATAATAGCAGGAGTAGTTGCATGTAGTAGTTCAGAGTAGCAGCTGTAATATTGGAATAGTAGATGCAAAACAGCAGTAGGGCAATAGGAGTGCGAGACGAATAGTAGAGTAATGGGAGTGGTAGTGGTAGTAGTAGCAGTGCGGGCAAGGCAGAAAGTGCTGTGGGTTGTGCCTGTAGAAGTATAAAACAATAAAAGCAAAATAGTAGTAGGACAGTAGTCGTGCAATACTAAGAGAATAGTAGTAGTAGGAGTAGGGGTAGTAGTAGTAGAGTGGGACAAGGCAGCAAGTAGTGGGGGGCTGGCTATCTGCAGGTCGTTTTCTAGGAGAACATCACGTCTCGCTGTTTTGGAAAACACTCCGCCGAGAGGAGGAATGAACTTCGTCCATATATCATTCCACGGCGCAGTCAAAACGACTCTTGTAGGCGAACTGCGTCGGACGAGAACTTGCTCACTCTCTGTTGTATCTCTGTTTTTGTCTGTCGTCGAGCGAAGTGCTGAAATACCAGACCTGTGTAGCTACAACATATCTATTTTAACTTCCGCGATACTGTGTATATATATATATGTATGCATGTATAAAGCCGTCCACGTAGAAAGATACACATATATAGATAAATATACAAAAAGATATATAGAGGTCTAGATGGCTTTACGCGTATATACGTGTTAATGAGTGCATTCTTTACATATATATATATATATATACTTGCGCACGTAAGTGTATGAAAGTGTGCGTGTGTACACCCTGGGTACGTATATGACTACGTATACGGATATACGTTTTGTTAGTCGAAAGGAGGACGTATGTAGCTCACTTTGTGTGACTTTAGGAATGTGTGGACTGTTGCTGCAGGCCGTCGTTGCCCGTCCCTATCTACCCTAACGCTTCAAGCAGATGCGTCATGCAGCAGACCCCCCTGCGTGCTGCCTCCGGTGCCGTCGCGCAGCGCCTCCTGCTGCTTCTGCTGCAGCTGCTTTTGGAGCGGACGCAGAACTGCCGCCGCTGCTGCAGAAGCTGCTGCCCCAAGTGCTTCTTCGCGTACCGCTGCTGCTGCCTCTTCTACTCAGGCTGTGACTCCAGCCCGATGCGCCGCTGCTGCAGCTGAAGCGGGTGTTGCTGTTGAGGCTGCGGGGGATGCAGCTGGAAGCGAGCAGAGAGTAGACGAAGCAGCAGCGACGGAGGGCACCGGAGCGTCAGCAGCAGCAGGAGGAGCACCGCGTGGTCCTGGTGGTGCTGCCGCGGCCGGCCTTCCGTCCGTCGCCCACTGCCGCCGCAGCAGCACCGTAATGATTCAACGCAGCAGCCAGACGTTCTGCAGCAGCAACAGCAGAGCTGCTGCTGTCGCCGGTGCTACGGCTGCTGCCGCTGCTGCTACCAAGGCCCCACCCCGGGTGTTGGCTTCGCTACGGCGCCTCACTCTCGAAGGCGTTTCCACTGCTGATGTGTTGCAGCTCGTAACAGAAGTGAGCCGCTGCTCTTTTCCGTTATCCACACACCCACACACATATATTTTACGCATCCACAGACGCACGCGCGTACGCGTACAAACACAGATCCCTAAAAAGGGAACTCGCGTCTACGTACACGTGTGCGCATACACGTGGACACAGGAATGCAGCAGGCACACGCCAGTCCACTTCGGTCAACGCAAACATACACACAGACTCAGGCACGTACTAGTGGACGCGTGTGCACAGGCTGGATGCCTGGAGCTGTCCGCACATCTGGCAGCGACGCATGCGCACGCAGGTCCCCACACCGTCTTGCGACACGCCTACACATGTCGACGCATACCCATATGTCCCAGTGTAAACACACACGTCTGTAGGCGCATGCGTCGTACACGCTTTACGCACGAGCAGGCGACTGGCTACGTCCACGCTCATGAACTGAGACCTCGGCGTCTCGCGGTATTCGCGCCACCAAGACGCACCTGCAGGTCTGCTGCGCACGCGCGGAGGCCCAGACATCTTTGCGTCCGTGCGAACTCGGTCACGCACCTGTCACAGAGACGCTCCTGATGTCTGCAGACACATTTTTCTACGAATACAGAATGACCTGCGAGATGCGGTTCTGTGCACTGGGTCGCGAAGACCAGACCGGCTTGCACAGGCGTGCGGACTTCCCCGGGGCGCTCTGCTGTCTCCCAGCAGCTACGCCGTCGCGTGGGAACGTGTTTTTTCCGTAGTAGCCTCGTGCGCATCTCAGAGTCGTCTGCATGCGGGGGGGTGCCCCAGCAATTTGAGCCCGCCTGCGTGCGCGACGCACGCACACAGGCGCTGCTGTCCGGCGCCCGCCGTAAAGGCAGAGCTTGCTCACCGATGTTTACAGGTTCACGCAAAGATACTCGCCCACGTGCGGTGTGCCTGAGCTCGCCCACATACAGGCAGATGGAAGCGCCTTGCCCACGTGCAGTTGTGCAGATACTATGTATAGACGTGCCACACAAACTCACCTACTCACCCGTACAGTTATACAGACAGTATCTACATTTCCACTTGGTGTATGCCTACCTTAACATACGTAGACGTACACGTATATCTATGTATATAGGTATATGCTCGGCCACACATGCCTATACATGTACATGTCTCCCTCCATGTATATGTGTATTCACCTACACATAACATGTATACATACGTGCACACACATACACACGTATATGGACGTACACTTAAACGTCCTCCTGGTAATGAGACGGGCAGGCTGACAGACTCATACACATCTTTTCACGTAAGCAAAAGACAAAAGCTGTTGTGATGACCGCATGCCTTTTTCGGCACGGCAGAAGAAGCAATTCTGCTGTGTGTGTGCGGCGCCAGCATTTCTTCGCTGCAAAGACAAATTCCGTTGAGCAGTGTCTGTGTCTCCATCCTGTGCTTCTTCTCTTGTGCTGCGCAAGGGGTTCTCTGTCTACGCATGCGTGTATGCAAATAAACAAGTAAAAGCAAGTGGGTGTGTTCGAATGACTAAAACAGCAGGGACGTGTGGACAAGACCTGACCAGAAATAATAAAATCCATCCGCACATGGGGAGATGTTGGGCTTCCTGCAGATGTGTTCACTGCGTAAGTACGTCTGCCAACATAGAGAGAGGCGAACACAGCACATACACGTAGGTGTGTATTTATGTACTACTTCAGTCCTCCGGACGCACCAGGAAAGGGGCGTTCTCTGCGGTGCGTGTACTGTTCAAGTACGTCTGCCAACATACGGAGAGGGGTACACAGTACATACACATATGTGTATATTTATGAGCTGCTTCTCCGCACACACCAAAAAAAGCGAGTTTTGTACGGTGCTTGTGCTGCTCAAATCTCCGGTGGATCTGCGTATCTGTGGAGAGACACCAACGTTGACGATAATGTACTGCTGGTCGCGGCGTGCCGTAAACAGCAGCAGGTAGTGTGGGGTGATGTGTGTGCGTGCTGCCGCAGTATTCTCTTCCTGCGCTGCGCCGTTTGGAAATTAGCACGAGTCCTCTGCTGTCCGCAGCAGACTTGGTATCCTTCCTGAATGGCCTGCATGGGAAGCTTTTTTCTACAGCGGCAGATGGCTGCTGCTGCTCTTACGCGGCGGGTGCAGACGCGGCTCCGTGTCTCTGTGTCCCTTTTACATCGCGTCTGAGTATTCAGCAGCAGAGACACTCGTCTGCTTTCTTTCCCACTACTGCGGGGCCGGCACACGACCGCAGCAGCAGAAACGACTGCAGACCGTTCTTCACTCTCGCCATGCCCCCTCCTGGTGCTGCTGCATCAAGTCGCGCTCCTGCTGCTCTTACGCAGGATTGCGCTGCTGCATTATCCTCTGCTCCGGCTGCTGAATTTCCACGTTCAACGAGCCCTGGGCGTGCGCAGTCTTCCTCCGTTCTTTCCACGAGGCACACCGCAGAGTGTAGCCCCTCCGCAGCGCGCCCCGACACTGCCGCTGCGACTTCGAACAGCAGCAGCAGCAGAGCCGGCGATGCGCGCGACACCAGCAGCAGCGCCACTGGTACACACAGCAGCAGCACAGGCCCCAGCGGGGTTGACACATGCAGCAGTAGCAACAGCAGCAGCGGGTCGCAGCAGCATCAACGAAGGTACGCTGCAGCGAGCGGCAGGCGCCGCACGTCCGACGGCAGTCAATGGACCGAAACGCTGCAGCAGCAGGGGGGAGAACGGCTTGAGCAGCAACAGGAACAGCACTGCAGGCAGGCTCGAGAATTCACAGCAGAGGAGGCGCACGCGCAGCAGCGCGAGGACATTATACATGCCCCCTCAGGTGGCGAAGGAGCAGCAGCGGCGACAGCGTCAACGGCGACCGCGGCAGGAGGAGGAGGCGCGGCCGCAGTGCTAGTGGCGGCAGTAGGGTCGAGTCCAGGAGGATGTAGGGCTTTACAGCGAGAGTATGCGGCAGCCATAGCGCGGACGTCGGAATGGGCGAGCCGGTTCGCGACCTGGGCAACCGAGACATGCACTCAGCAGGGCGAAGGGAGGGCAGCCGCTTCATTGAGCTGCAACAGCAGCAGCGACAGGGCATGCAGCAGCTGCAAAACGAGCACCAGCCATGAGAGGAGCTGCTGCTGCTTGTGTGGGGAGGAGACGAAGAACGAGAAGCAACTGCGGTCGGTGGCACGTCTCGGTGCTGCTGCATGCGCCTTGCGCGAACTAAAACTTCACTACGCCAACAACCTCTGCTGGAAGCCGGTCCGACGTACACTCCTCACGCGCCTTCAGAGATTCGCATATACGTGATACATGCGTGCGCGTAATAGGTGTGCATGCGCCCAGGAGGGGACCCTGCGTGTATTTGTGTACATATGTATATATATATACATAAATGTATAGAAGATAATTTTGCTCTCCGTATCTCTGTCTCCGTGTCTCTGTCTCTGTCTTTACATATACGTATATGCTTCACTCCGCTTACGGTCTGGAGAGCGGTTAGCCAGTAAGACGTTGTCATCTGCACATGCTTGGGGTGAATTCATATAGGCTCGTCAACGCCCTATATACATATACATATATATATATATGTATGGCAGAGATTCGCTACTTTTTGTGTCTGCGTGCATGTGCTGGGGACATCCCTTGTATGTATATTATATACATATGTGTATAGTGAGTTCGTGCCTCAAAAAAGGTGCCGCATGCAGGTCCATACGCACATATACATATGCGTACGTGTATCTGTAGGTATCTCCCTGTGTACGCGTTTACAGGCGCGCAGAGTAGATGTACGAATAACAGACCCATATATATATATGTACATATATACATATATCTATGTACATGTGTGATTTTTTTTTGAGAGACGCAGTGTAATGGCGACTCTTATTATGTACTTGTAAGTGTATGTATGTATATATACGCGTACATATATATGTAGATATTTCCCTGCGTACATACACGGGCGTGGTGTACAGCTGTGTGTAACTGAACCATACACATGTATATACACATACATGTATGTATTCTAATGTGAGCGACTCGCATTGCCAGGGTAGCAAATATATATATATATATATATATAGAGAGAGAGAGAGAGAGAGATGAATGTAATCTCTGTATGTGTGAAGCCCTGGTTACACCTGCAGTATATAGACGTATATGTATAAATATCAATATATGTACATATATATATATAGGTATGATTTCCACACGTGTGTGGTACATGTTACAAATATACTGCGCATGTCTCCGGGGCATACTGTCATTGATCGAATGTGTATACTAAAATGCTAGAGGAGGCGTGTACGTATCTCTTTCTGCTGGTCTCTGCGTTCGCATGTGTGCCTCTCTGTTTATTTTTTCTGTAGCATCTGCAGCTGCTTGCCGGCATTGCGTCCTCGGATGTCTCCATCCTGTCGCTCTGAGGGCATGTGACTGCCTGCGCTTGCTGCATGGGTCCTGCTCCTGCCTACGGAGGAAGACTACATACTCGTGTCGACACGTTAACGCTTTACTGCGGTTCCTGCTGTCGTGCGGCGGCTGTTGCTGCTGAGTGTACGAGCGCTGCTGCTGTTGCTGATCTTCCACCTGCCCTGTTACTGCTGTTGATCACCCACCTGCCCTGTTGCTGCTGCTGATCGTCGGCGTGCCCTGGTGGTGCTGCTGATCGTGTGCCTCTCGTGTTGCTGCAGCGGGTCGTCTTGCTGCTTGGCGTCGTCTTGCTGTCGCTGCTGAATGCGCCTCTGTTACAAATGCTTGTGTGCGTACGTAGCCTGGTGCACGTCCACGTGCTGCTGCTGCTGCTGCGTGTCAAGGCCTGGCTCTGTCCGGCCATCCTGGGTTGGTGTACATGTATGTGCGGTGCTGCTGCTGCTGCTTCTCACTGCCTTTCTGTAACTTCTTCGTGCAGGCTCGTGTGTGTGGGTGAGGAAGCCTGTGTGTCTAGCTGTTGCTGCTGCGGCCGCAGCTGCTAGGCACTGCGACAAGGACGGGTGTATATTTGTTTCGTCCCGCAAGGCGGTAGTACGTGTGTGGCTCCTGCTGCGCTGTAGACTCGTTTCGCGCCTCCTGCGGCTGTTTCTGGCGCAGACCGCATGCACGCCCGTGTCTCTCTGGTCGCCTGTGCGCGTGTGCTGCTATTGCTGATGCTGCCGCCGCGCGCACACGCCCCATCCGTGTCTCTCGTCCCCTTGTATGTGCTGCTGTTGCTGTTGCAGATGATTACTTACACGTCAGGGCCTCCGTGACTTTCACGTTTATATATGCTGCTGCTGATCCTGTTGCCCTCCGCCTTCGTGTGCGCCTCTGCCTCACCCTCACCTCCCACATACATGTATATGTATACATATACATATATATGTTTACATATACATACGTATTTGTATACGTGTATATGTGTGTGTATGTATGCGTGTGTATTATTGCTGCTTTTCTACAGCTGCTGACAGCCTTATCTTGCTGCTGCAGTCTGCGACTGCTGGATCTGTCGTGTGCTGGTGCTGCTACGTTTGGGCTGCGGACTCCGTTCTTCCACCCCACACTTGCTTTCCTGTCGCTACCCCTTTACGACGACGTTTCCTGGCTGCTGTTGCTGCCGAACGTCCGAGTGCTGCGGCTAACTTTAAAGTGTCCGCTGCAGCCCTTCCACGACGCAAAGAAGCTGCTGCAGCATCTTCCTGACGTGCTTCTTGGGCTCGCTGCGCGTGCTCCCCGACTCCTCCTGGTGTACGTACACCTCACATTCACACCAGACAGCCGCACCGCTGACCCACTTCCTTCACCCGCTTCGTTTCATGCGGCGGCGTGCACTCCCGCTCCTGCCTTTGGAGATACGTCTGCTGCTCGTGGTAGTGGTGGTGGTCATCCTTGCCCCACTCCCGCTGCTGCTGCAGCAGCAGGTACACGGGCTCCTTCGGAGGCTCCGCTCTTTCGCCCGTCTCGGCCTCCCCTTCCTCTTCCGTTGCACTTGGCTCGCGCTGCTGCAGGTGACGCAGCAGGTTCACACTCGCCTACTGCTGCTGCGGCTCTGCGTCGCTTTCCTCGTCGTATTGCAGGTGCCGCCCGGGCTCCTGCAGACGCCTGCCCTGGTCGTGTTTCTCTGTCTGCCCCTCCCCCGCTGCATCAGAAGGCGGCAGCTGCTGCTGTTATTGCGAATAGCACACCACCCCACACGCGTCCACCCCACGCCCTGCGTCGTGCATGCACCGTCGCGGAGGTCGCTGCGCATGCGTGCGTGGCTGATCCTCTCGCAGGAGCGGAAGACACTTCGCGGCAGGCGACTGCTGCCTCTCCCGCTGCTCTGCGCGCGCGTTTGTCCGGCGGCATCCGGATGCCCACGTCAAGTGCCACTCGATCAACTCCTGCTGCATGCAGCCGCCTCTCCGCTGACTCCGCATGCGACTCTCTCTCCTCTGCTGCTCGTCTGTGCAACCCTGTGTCTTCGGTGACTGCATGCAGCTCTCTGCCGCGTTCGACCGCATGCAGTCCTTTGTCTCCTTCACCTCTTCCAGGTACTGACGCGCTCTCGCGTGGTACAGGCAGCAGCATGCCTTCCTCTTTTGCGTGGACCAAGGCGTCCGCTGCTTCAGTCGAAAGTGCCCCTGTATGCGTTGCTGCTGCAGCTGGGACCGCGGCTGCTGCGCCGCGCGACGTCAGTGGGAATGCTGCTGCCCTCGCTCCGCATGCGTCGAACAGCGTCCTTCTGCCGCAAACAACTCAAAGAGAGAAGAGCAGCAGCAGCCGCGCCTCGCCGTCCGCTGCGGCGGCGGAGGCGGGTGAAGATGCACGGGAACATCTCTCACCCCACACACGCTGCGAAGGTCGATCAGCGGCTGCTGCTGAGAGCAGCTCGCCGTCCTCTTGGGCCTCTAACGAAATTTGTGCGTGCAGAGGAGACGCTGCTGCAGCAGCGCGCAGTTCCCCCTCGGTGTTGTACCAGTGCTGCGCAGATGCATGCAACAGTTCCTCCGGTGCAGACAGCAGATCTGCCAGCGCATGCAGCACTTCTTCCAGCGCATGCAGCACTTCTTCCAGCGCATGCAGCAGTTCTTCCACCGCATGCAGGCACTATTCGGATCTACGCCGGCGTTCTGCGAGCATTTGCAGCGGAGCTTCAAGAGCGTGCAGCGCTTCACGCGCCTATACCACGTCGTCTCTAGTGACCAGCAGCAGCAGCAGCGGTCCGATTGCAGGCCGCCGTTTTTCAAGGCGGCGCGCATGCGGTGGAACTTCGAGTTCATGTGCACGAATCCCCAGTGTCTCGTGCGCGTGCTCTTCATACGCGTGCAGCGACTCTTCGAGTACGTTAAGCAGCAAGTCTTCATGTTTGCGCGCCAGTTGCAGCGGGGGGACTCCGTGTGGCTGCTGCGACTCCTCGACGGAATGTAGGAGTGCTTCTTCAACTGCACGCAGCATATCTAGTCTTCGGACAGGACGCAGAGCTTCACGTGCCCGTAGCAGCGACTCGTTATCCGCATGCACGAGTCGTCCAACTGCGCGCAGCAGGCGTCTCGGTGGTGCACGCGTTGCGCAAGGGTGGTATCGTGAAGCAGGTCTGTCTGGCTCTGGAAGTGTTGTCAACCGTGCTGCTGAAGATTGGCAGCTGCTGCTGGAGGGCCGACGACTGCGGACACAGCTGAGCAGTTTAGAAAGTACGTGGCGAGCAGCAGCAACAGCGGGTGAGGCTTCAGGAGCTGCACCAGCAGCAGACGCCGCAGCAGCAGCAGACGCAGACGCCGCAGCAGCAAGAGGCGATGCAGAGAGGACCTTGTCACGTGCATGCGAGAGTGTCGCCGAAAGCGAAGGGTCTGCGACCGGTCCGCACTTGCCGCGCTACAAACTTCTTGTATGTCTTAGTAGCGGAAATACGCAGCCGCTCCTTGGTTGTGGGCGGCTGCCTTTCCGCCCGCCCCGGGGCCTCGCTGCAGCAGGACGAGTGAGCGGAGGAGACGAGACGGCCGTCTTCGCAGAGAGAGACGCAGGCGCCACAGAGAAGAGAACAGCTTTGGCTCGGCCAGGGCACAGTGCACCGCGTTGTGCAAAAGAGAGAGAAGTACGCGATGCGAGGGAGGGGGAGGAGGAGGCGGAACAGGAAGAAACGCTGCACGCAGAAGTTTACACTACGGCAGAAGCGAGCTGCAGCAGCAAGGCAGCACACGACAGAATTCGCGCTACACTTGTAGATGAGGAGGCGAGTAGTCAGCGAGGAATTGGGCGGGAGGATTGGGCGCTGATGAAGAAGTGCATCGCTGCTCTCCCTGCACCTTCCACCGCTGCAGCGCCGGCCTGCTGCGAGGCAGTGACGCTACTTAGAGGCTGGAAGCAGCATGACCACGCCTACGCGGTCTGGACAATTTTGTAGTCACCCACTTGTCTAACGGTTCGCTTCAGCAAGCCTTCTTCACGACATCCACGCGTGTGTGTTACTTCGGTGTCTCTCTCTGTCTGTAGGGAAAGGTTTGCCGTGGTACGACAAGGCGCCGAGACGGACGCATGCATGTACACAAATGTAAATATCCGTAGTAATACACGAAGTCGTTTTCTAAATACGTACGTGTCCACCTTAAAACTATGCAGAAGGTGAGGCCTTTACGTGGAAACACTGAGACGTGCTCACACTCCTGTGTGTATCCAGCATACCCGCCCACTGCAGACCGAAGGGCACGTGTGTGTGGCTACAGAGGCGCACAGATGCCTGTCTGCGTGAAAGGTTGGCTGGCCCCGCTTGGCTGCGTGGAAATGGAGAGAGAAAGACAGACAAACAGAGACAGAGAGACAGACAGACAGACACCGGCAGATGCCCGCGGGATCGTACAGGTGCTGGCGAGGCACAACGGACACAGAGATACGCACAAGCTTGTGGGTGCGTCTGTGTATGGAGTGCAACGTAGGTGGTGCAGCTTACGTGTATGTGTGTGTATGCGTCCGTCTGTATGGTTTCCGGCCAAAAGCATTCGGAGTAATATATGTGAATCTATATGGATATGTTTGTACGTATACTCTTATCAGTTGGCAGGCGGCGACAAACACCGCGTCCATGTGTTAGGACGTCTGTGTGTGTTTTGACACACCTGCGGAGCAGATTCAATTAAACCTCTTGACATCACAGATTCAGGTGTTTGTCGAAGTACGACGACAAACAAGGCCGAGTAAAAAATTTGCGGCAGTTGACTGCTGACACACGAGATGCTCGCAGGGAAGACGTTATTCTGCTTTGTACACACGTAATATATGTACACGTGCACGTGCATACTATCCGTCTGTATGCAGGCGTCGTGTGTACATGGATGTATGCATATTTGTACGTAAATCCCCCGAAAAGCACACGGCATAATCATCTTCTATGTTGTCGGTTGTTTTCACGAGGAAGCTGTGCAGCTTTCGCTGGGTGCTGCCGAGCAGGCCGTCCTCACAGGGACACATCTAAATGACTTCGTCCCGAGAAGTCACATACTTCCTTTCTCAAATGTACCCCGTACGCACACAGGTGTGTGCATGCTGTTCGGCCGATCTCCACATCAGTGCGGCATTCCCTGTAGGTTTACATGTATGTGGGAGTCAGTCTGAATTCAGCGGCACAGCCCACCCACGGGGTGACTGTCCGGGGGCTCAAATAAGCTTCCTGCAGCAGTCCCTCAACCATACGTCTGCAGTGATCCCTTAGTCGTCTGTTTTTACCGGCGCCGATGGCGCCTCTGATGCTACTGCCGAGCCGTGGTAGTCGCCGGATCATCCCGGTCTCGAAAGAGGGGAACGTGCTTTTGAAAAGAAAGGAGAGAAAGGAGAAATCTTCTGCGACGCGCGTCCCCGTGTATGTTTGCTTACACCGACACAGACGGGCGGACTTGTGTGAGATACAGGGACTCGTTTTTTGAATGTGTGGTACACACACGCTCTCACGCGGTAGTGTCGCTCTGCAACGTGCAACGTGTAATAGCAGCAGAGCCTTGCTCGTGTCCGTCTACACATCTGTAGGCGTACGTGTGTGTGGGTTTGTGTGTAAATTTGTCTACAGCTGTACGTATGCGCATACGTGAGTGTGTAAAACAATGTTGCACGAAGTAGCATGATGGCCTCAGGGGATTGAATACGCTGCGAAACATTTTGCAGTGACTGCCGCAGAAGTGACGCACACACAGGGAAGTGAAACACAGTAAATGTGTAAGTTTGTCCTACGAAAGCCAGATTACCGCAGAGGGCAGACAGTTCTCGGTGAAGTGGGAAGGAAGCGAGAATAAAGACACAGGAAGGCGGTTAGTGAATACAGGGAGGATTGAAAAAGGTGGTTCTGATCGCCTCACACGTAGAGGAACGGAGAGGGCAATATGAAGCAAGAACCCTGCATTGTGTGACTCGTATGTCTTACGGCAGTCGACAGGGTGGAATCCTTTGACTCAACAAAAATACCACACCTGTCTGTGCACAAAATTTTCCGCAGAAATCCTCTGCCTGCTTTGGACGCGTGGCTGTTGAGTAGGAAACATTCGCTCGGCTACGCGTAATTTAAGACGTTGAACTTGCATTTATCACAGTTGAAAAAGAATACTACATGCAAACAGCGCTCGTGCGTTTAAACGAGTAATTCCACCTCGTGGACTGTTGATCGCAGAACACGCACGCGTACTTCTCTGAAGACGTCTGCTTCGTCTTGTTTTGCCGAGCTAACATACCCTACCTGTAGTTCCCAAGCCAAATTTTGCAGTTTTTCGTAAATATAAGAATATGTGTACATATATACACGCACGCACAGGTACACTATGTATACATGAAAGAAAAAGTATACGTACATATATATATATAATTTACGCATGTGTAGGTTCACCAATTAGTTGTCGGACACACGTGGTTGAATCTTTTTTGCGGAGTGGAGGTACACACAACAAGCGTCACGTACTTTTTTGCAAGCGTAGGATGTCTTACGTTGTCGTTGTCCGCTGAAGTCCACGTGATACAACTCCAGTCAGCACAGCTTGCGATGCGTGAAGAGCTAAATATACACCGCACTGTGGAAATTTCTCCGCTTTCGGAAACTGCTCATGGGCTGTTCACGCATGCAGGTAGAGGCAAAGAAACTAAGCTCTCTGTCTTCGGTGGCGAACATGGCGTGTGATTCTACAGCTTAGGCAAAAGCGATAACAAGACAAGGGGGCCTTTATGCGCGCCTTGGCATTCTGTTTGTGCAGGAAGAACTCCTGTGTTGATTACGTTTCTACGTACATCTTCCTCATCCCTGCGAAAAGTGGGAAGAAGTGCACAACGGATTCTGCCTCGACACTTTGGGGACCATGCCTCACTGCGGCGCACCTTCACGCCTTAGGGTAAACCTGTGCATGTTTCTGTACGTAAAATTCCACACAAAGATACGCATACACACACGGAAGCTTGGGTAAAAAACAAACAGAGTACTCGCGCGTTAAGCATGTCGTAACCTTTTTACCGTCTGCAAGCTGCGTACTTCTCTTCAATTCTTACTGGGCCACATGTCACAGGGAGAGGCAACCTGTCAAGCCGACACAGTCTCTCTCTGTGAACACGAATGTGCATACGGTTGTGCGATGTCTACAAGCAGGTGGGTACACATAAGTATGTGGAGAACGCCGAGTAGATGAAGAAGGTGACAGAACAGAACGCACACTATTGACTACGCACACTGTACACGTGAGAAGGAGGTGTGCGTCTAGAGAAGTAGTTTGCTTTCTTGTGTAAGTATGGCCTGCTCACTACTCTCCTGTCGTTTGGTAAGACGCAGTTAGGAACGACAATAGTTAACCGAAAGCTGTAATACGTGCGCTCGGTTAAGAACGTCTTGAGACAGGTGGTGGTTCACCGAAAATGGGTATATGTCTGAACACCGAAAGCTGTAGAGATGCGGCGTGGACAACAAGGTAGATGACAACCTCCACCGCGTGCACTAGGTGGAAACGCTCTGTAGCTTTTCCTCCCTGTCCAAACGAACGTACACGTGCACATACAGGTCCAGAGAAACAGGTAACAGAGTCGGAATGGCACACGTATGTTGTGTACCGAGTGTGACGTAGAGGGCGCCGTTTCTGGCAGAGTTCTGAGGTTGCTTTTGTTCGAAGCCAACAGGAAAAACAGAAGCTTAAAAATGTGAGAGTAGCATCGTCCGCAGACAATGTTACTCCCCGTGCAGAGACAGGAAGAGGGGCGCTACAGAGTATATAGGTCCCCAATCATACGCACGCAGTTTACGGATATGTCCGTAAACTACGCAGATTTTCACTTGCGCACAGAGCTACTACTTCTGTACATAGATGGAGAAGGGATTTGTAGCGAACTCTAACGAGCATCTTGTTTCTAGGTGAAGACAGTGATCTCTCATCCTGTGTCGGAAATATCAAAGCACTTATTATTTTGTATGCAGAAGAGCAGGTATATGCCTATGGAAAACGTGTGTGAGTGTAGCGGCGTGACTTTATGGACAGCGTTTCCATTAAACGCAGAGGTCGCGTCTATATCGAAGAAGTCGACGCGCTGCGCACAATCTTGTGCAAAGTGTATATGCCTATCAATCTGCTCGTAGAACGATCTCGAGTTCACTACACCTCTGCCTCTTCATTACTATTGGTCGTTCTGGCGGTTTGGGTACGAAGTGGGTTTGTGTATGTACAGATGTGAGAGCATACATAATATTCGCGTCGCACACATGTATGTACATGTACCTGCCCCTTCCTGTGTACCTCGAGCCCCCATACACGGGAATATATTCATCCTTACGGGTGTGCCCTAACTCATGTGTATTTGTAAGCATAGAAACAAATACCTATGGAATCGTATTAATTATTCGAATGTGTATGTGCACACCTGCGCACACTCACACACTGTTGACCGACGCACGGACATAGGCGTATCTATGCATATATGTACTTACATTTTATAACTTGGTACATACGCATATATGTATGTAGACCTGTAGACGTATCTATACCTGACGTATATTTTGCAAGCTTGTATATACGCATACATGTATGTACACCAATATAAATTTCGCCCATATACACGAATGAACATCAATATATATATAATATACAGTGCGGTCCCGGTGTGCACATCCCACGGCATCGTGTGCGCTAGCTGCAGTGTAGCTTCCCGGTTGGAAGGTGCAGTCGTTGTTCGTTATCGACTTTTCTGAGTCTCGTGGAGACTTGCTTATCGTTTTTTTGTTTCACCTGCTTCTTTTTCGCCGATTTCCCTCGATGTAGCCGGGTGGAGACCTGTTTTCTTGTGCGCTTTGCACTTTTGTAGGAGTCATCTGCAGACCAGTTGGCCTCTTCCCCACTCGACGCTTCATTTTCCCTTCGTCTCACATTTTCTCCCTCTTTCCCGCACTTTCCATAGTAATTCTGTATTCAGGAGGGCAGAGGTCCCACGTGGGGCTTTTGCCTTCCTGCACATCGTTGACGCGGTATAACACGCGTCGTGTAGCCAGTTGTAAGCATGTTGTGTATGTGCAAACCCCGTTTGTGAAACAGTTTTTCCTCGTGTGTTTTCAAGAATCTGCCACCGAGCACATTCCCCTCTTTGTTTGCTACATTGTTCGCCAGAAGTTGTTCTGTGTTGTAGACCCATGCTGGGAGATCTGCTCTCTCGCTTCCTTTGAAAATTCGCAGCTTTTTCCTCGATTCCGTCATTACCCCCCCCCCCCCCTTGCCGTCGACAATCGAGCCGCGTTTCTCCGACGGACCCCTCCTGGTTTTTCTCTTCCTTCCCGTTCCATCCACGCTCTCGCGTGTATTTTGTACGTGTTTCGTCTTCTGTTTCGGCAGTGCACGTGTTTCTCCCATGCGCACACCCACCTATCTGCCTCCGGGGCCCTTCCTCTTCTGCGCTTCTTTTGCGTCGACTTCTTCCTGCGGCTCTTCCTCTCCAGTTTTTCCTCTTCAGCCATCGGGTGTCTGTAAATCTTGCATGGTGTGCACCTCGTGTGTACCTTTCAGTCCACTCTCTCGTTCTTCCGTCCTCCCCCTGTCCTCCCTGGCACTATCCACCACCTGACGCGAGAGGAACAATGGACAGAGTTTTCCACTCTTTACCGCAGGAAAGCTGGTGGAACCTTGGCGTTGCAAAGTGTTGCATTTTTCGGGAGATTTTATGGTTCCGCGACACTCCGTAAATGTCGATACACTTCTTGTGAGAATCCGTATACGCCCTCCCGTAAATCTGTGTGTATCCATAAATTTAGAGAGAGCGACGCAGACAGACGCGAAGGTACTCTCTGTGTACACAAAGTCTTTAGCAGATACCGCGTAGCGGTTCCATGGCCCAGCAGCAGCGTCTGCGCAAGCCAACCACCCTGGTCTACTACAGATTCTATGTATGTCTGCATGTGTATATGCGTACAACACATCGATGCGCATACATTTATATATGTATGTATATATGTGTACGTGTGCGGTTCATGTATGCCTATACATAGTATATATGTATATATATGTGTATGTGTGTATATGGTCAATATATATATATATATGTGTTCAGAGGTGCAAGTCACATGTGTGTGCGTGTGTGTGTGGACGTCATGTGGCCATCCCCTACGCCTTCCGCAAATGGCTGAGAAGCATCACACTTTGTAGGTCGTTATACACACACTAATATAGAAGCTTCAATACTTGTAAGTCGCTATATATGTAAAGGCAGATACAAAATTCATATGAAGTACTTCGACACAAACATATTTTACAAGAAATGGCAATGTACATCCGAGTGTATGGCAGTCTAGAGGTATCGCACAAGCACTGGCGTTGGGCGAAGTATTGGGACCTGCTTCTGGGAAGGAGTGTAATCTGAACACGGAAAAGGGATCTTGATGTGCCTGCAGACGTCCCTTTCCATCTCCTCGTCTGTATGTGTGTGTGTATTTCTGGTGTATATACACCGCGTTCGCGTGTCTATGAGAGACGTAGCTGCGCGCAGTGTAAGAGATATATGTATAAGGCCGTCTGTGGATCCGACATCGTACACATATAGATAAAAAGTTGTCCTTTTATATATATATATAATTGTCCGTACGTATATATATATATATTTGATTGTTTTTACCGCTTCGCGCCGCCGTCTCTGCGTGTGGTTTTGTGGAAAGAGATGTTCGTATATTGAAGGGGTTCAGACGGAGAGACGTGATTATGTTTAGTAAACTGCAGGTGGTGGCGCACACATGGCTGTGTATGTACGCAGAGATAATTTTCCCCGTCTGCTGCTGCTGAGAGATCGACGCGCTGTGTGTACAGCTGCTGCATACGCTTCGCCAGCGACTCGCCCGCAGCAGCACCTGCAGCACCATCCGAGATGAACGTGGGGAGCAGGAGTCACGTCCAGCAGCTGCCGCGGCTGGCCGCTGCAGCAGCTGCAGCAGTACACGAGAGTCGGATGGCCCCCCCTTTTGCTGGCAAAGTCTGTGCTGCTGCGAACGGTGCTGGGGCTGCCGCTCTTGCATGCCCAACTGCTGCTGCTGGTGCCTATCCTGCTGCAACTCCTGCTGATGCGTGTCCTCCACGTGATGCTGGTGCTGCTCCTGCGTGCACGGAGGGAGGCGACTGTGTCACAAAAACAGCAGTGCCGTCTGCAACCCAGTGCGCCGTGGCCAGCAGCATGTGGGCTGCTGCACCTTGTGGGGTGGGCCAGTGCAACAGCAGCAGCAGCAGGAGTGAGAGCACTGCCAGCAGCAGCAGCAGCTGTTTCAGTATCGACGACAGCAGTGAGTGCTGTGACACCGACGCCTCCTGCAGCAGGGGGCTTGCGGCGAGCGGCGAAGGCAACAACAACAGCGGCAGCCCCGCATGCAGCCAGTCGTGGAGCAGCGCGATGAGGTGCAGCAGCAGAATACGCAGCAGCTGCAGCACCGGCGCAGGCAGCAGCCACAGAAGAAGCAGCGGCAGTTGTTTCGTTCTCACCGCCAACAGCAGCAGCCCACAGGAGAGCCGCCAGCTTGTAAGTGACGGCTTGTTACCGAAAAAAGCTTCTGCTGCCTGCAGTGACGCAATTGTGACTGCATGCTGGCAGTGTGGACAGGTACTGCAGCAGCCAGCTGCAGTCATGGCTGGTGACGCAACGGCAGGACGCTTGCGCAGGTTGTGCTGCTGCTGCAGCTGCGACACGTTTAAAGCGGTCCCATATCTGGCTGCTACCACGCACGCGCCAGCAACAGCAGCAGCAGCAGCCGTGGCGCCAGAAGCAGCAGCAGCAGCAGCCCCTCCAGCAGCAGTAGTGGAGCAGACGCCGGGACCCGCGGCAGGAGCAGCACCAGGTCGAGCAGCAGCTGCAGCGGCGTCAGGAGTAACGACAACGGCTCCGGCAGCAGCGATGGCAGCAGGAGCAGCGACAGCAGCAGGAGCAGCGACAGCAGCAGGAGCAGCGACAGCAGCAGAAGCAGCGACAGCAGAAGCAGCAGCACCAGCGGGAGAAACAGCAGCAGGAGAAACAGCAGGAGGAGCTGGAGCAACGCCAGCAGGAGCAACAGCAGCAAAGAAAGGAGCAGGAGAAAGAGGAGTAGGTGAAGAACGTTTGGTCGGCGGCAACGGGAAGGCGTGTGAGGCTGCTGCGGGCGCGCCCTGTTTACCGCTGATGCATGCATGCTCCGCTGCTCTGACGCCTTGCTCTACTGCTGCGTCCTACCTCTATTCCGCTGCTGCCCTCCCTGCTGTTGCTCCCTTTCCCTCTGAGTCGTGTGACGCTTCACCTGCTGCTCGTGCTGCTGCATGTTCTGCAGCTACTGCTGCATGTTCTGCGCCTGCTGCTGCATCTGCTGCTGCTGTTAGTGTATCTCTGGCTGGTGTTGCGGTGTCTCCCGCTGCTGTTGACGGTTGCGCTGGTGCTGCCGGCACTCCCACCGCTATTCCTCCTGCTGGTGCTGGCGATGCTGTTGCTGCCCCTGCTGGCGAGGCGTCGTGCTCTGCTTTTTCGGAAGCCTCTGCTGAAGGTGCTGCTGCCGGGCAGCCGACCGGCGAGGAACCCCACAGCAGCAGCACAGCGCGGATGGGGAGCAGCTGCTACAGGGAAGCAGCACTTTCATGTACTGCTGCCGCAGCAGCTCCAACAGAAGTAGTATTGGCGTCGTCTTGCCCTGCTGCCTGCATGGAAGTCACTGTAGGACCAGAAGGAGTTGCCAGAACCCCACGCTCTCATGCTGCTGCTGCTGCTTTTTCCACACAAGGCAACAGCAGCCCCAGTGGCACAGAGCCCCAGCAGGGACTACAGAAGCAGCAGCAGCAGCTGTCGCCTCCGCAGCTACGTCGAAAAGCACTGCAGCTACAGCAGCAAGAGGAAGCAGAGCTGCAGCAGCAGCAGCGGCACGAGGGAGCAGTGCAGCAGGAGCAGAGAAGAGGAGGTGAAGGAGGAAAAGGAGGAGACGGCAAGTGCACGGGATTTCTTGGCAAAGAAAGCGACAGTGATACAGAGGACGACGACCTGGGACTCTGCATGCGAGCCACGTCAACGGTGAGTCAGATGCGTTGGCTGCACCCCTCCGTGCTGTGTGCAGAGGAACTGCTGTGAGGCGAATCCTCGCGCAAGCGTCGGGGCGTAGTAGATGCGCGCAGAGGCTGCTGCAGAGGCGGTGCAAGAAACGTTGCTGCCTCCGCCGCTTTGCTGCTCCTGCTGCTGCTACCGCACGCAGCTCTTGCTGCCGCGCGTCTCTGCACTGGCACGAGCAACGTTCTGCTGCAGGAGGAAGCATGCATCTGCTAGGAGCACGGTAATAATATGGTAGAAGTAATAGAGGCAGTTTTCTTCACCAGGACGGTATTCCTACGAAGAGAGAGAGGCATACCAATGCCGAGGACTGCTTTGGAGTAGAGAAGTAGAAATACCGATAGGAGTCGTAATCTTCACTAGTATACTAGCACAGTCGCAGTAGTAGTAGTACTATCAATATAGGTAGGCAATAATACTTAGTAGTATACTAATGCAGCAGTCGTAGTAGTAGTAGTACTAGTAGAAGTATTGATAGAGGTAGTAATACTTAGGACTATAGCAATACACTAGAAGGAGTAGTATGGATAGAGGTGGTAACGCTTAGTAGTATAGTAATACACTACTAGTAGTAGTAGTGATAGTATTGATAGAGGTAGTAATACTTAGTAGGATAGTAATATAGTGGTAGTCCTATTGGTAGTGGGACAGTGGTAGCAGTAATAGTATGAATATAGAGGTAGTAATACTTGATAGAATTGTAGTATAGTAGTCGTCGTAGTTTTATGGATAGAGGCAGGAATATCTGGTCGGCCAGTAATATAGTAGCAGAGCAGGATTCACACTGGCGCACAGTCTTCGTAGTAGTATCAATAGAGGTAGTAATACTCGATACTACCGTAACATAGTAGTAGTAGTAGTAGGATTTGTAGAGGTGGTGGTACGTTGTCGTCGTCGTAGTAGCAATGTAGAAGTATAGCAGTACAGGCAGACATCATAGTACTCCATAGGATAGGGGTATTGTAGTAGTAATATTGATAGATTCGCAGTGTAGTAATAGTGTAGTAGTATTTGTAGAGGTGGTAGTGCGTCTTAGTCGTTGTAGTAGTAGTAGCTGCGCAGCAGTATAGCAGTGTAGGTAGACATCGTGATACTCCGTAGGATAGGGGTATCGCAGCAGGAGTATTGATAGCGGTAGTTGCGGTGCTGTTGTAATATAAAGAGGTAGTCGTGCTACGGTAAGTAAGCGCGCGCGCGCACGTGGAAGTGGCTGCTGCACGTGGGAGGCTGCTGCGGCGTGCAGCCCCCTCTGCTGCTTGGCGAGAGACGGAGCACGGGCGAGCAGGCGAGACGACCCGCACACTGGGTAGGAGGACATCGCGGGTATATGCGTGTATATATGTACATGCATGTATCTCTCTGCTTCTGGAATTGGTCTGCTGTGGACAGCGTACGTATATAAATATGCGTACATATGAGTATGTATATGTATATAATATATGTATATAATATATGTGTATATATATATATATATGTATATATGCAAAAATGTATCTGTTTCTTATTGCAGCTGCTTTGCTACATGCGGCGCAGAGACGTGTACGCTAGGTGTAGGTACGTCCATTCACACAAACTCGCACAGGTGAGAAACAGAGACGGAGATAAACATGTGTATATATATATTTGTGTGTATGTTTGTATCTGTGGACATAGATATAGATGTGTAAACTTAAGTAAAGGGAGAGAAAGGGAGGAAGGAAGAAGAGAGACAGACGTATCTGGCTGAACGATTTTGTTGGTTCCTGGGGTTTGCTGCTGCTACTGCAGGTGGCGAGGAGACGGGATGGGTGGCCTCCCCACATGACAGTGCGACAGAAGCTGCTGCTGCTGCTGCGCGCAGTTGCGGCAGGTGCGTCGTGTCTCCGGTTCTCCGACACGGCTTTCTCTTCGAGACGGGAAGCTGCAGCGGCAGCAAGTCAGAAAACAGCAGCAGCAACAGCAAAGACAGCCGCAGCAGCAGCAGGGAACGCACTCGCGAGAGCAGCAAAGGGGAAGGAGGCAGCAGCAGCAGGAAAGGCAGCGACCACAGCAGCGAAGTGGAGGAAGGGAGCAACACCAGGCAAGGCTGCTGCCGCAGCAGCAGAGGGGAAAGCAACAACAAAGATAGAAGCGACCGACGAATTCGAAGCAGCAGGGACAGCGACAGTGAAAGACAGAGAGACAGCGTCGGCAGTGGGAAGCGCGGGGGCAGCAGCAGCGGCAGCGGCAAGAAGTGATCAATCAACAGTTACAGCGACGGGAGCAGCAGCAACCGATGGAAGCGGGGGGGCAGGAGCAGACAGCGTGGTGAAGACTGCAAGCGGCGCAGGAGTCTGCGACACTGCAGTTGCCTTTCCCGCCTGTTTTGGGCAAGCAAGTGCTGCTGATATTGCTGCTCGTGCCGCTGCAGCAGAAGGTGCTCGGTGTGACGGCAGTCTTGCGAATTCCACATGTATCAGCCCGACGAAAGACATTGCTGCCGCTCTCTGCGCGGACGGTGCTGCTCCCCCGGTGACGGAGCGTTGCCGATCTACAGAAGAGGGTGCTGCTGTCTCTCCTGATGTTCCTGCTGCGGCACCTACGGTTCAAGCTGATACTCGTACTACAGGTGCCGCGAGTAGTTCTGCTGCTGCTGCTGGTCCATCAGCCGTTGCTGCTGAGTATGGGTGGAGGCCTGTTGAGACGTGTAGTGCTGCTTTCGAAGGTGGAAGTGCTGCTGCAGGCGGTGCTGCTGCCGCTGTTGCAGCTCCCTGCGGCCCGCTTCCTCGTGGTGCGGCTGCTGTTCGTAGAGACTGGCCACCAAGACTGCAGCAGTGCAGCAGGAGCAGCGTAGTGACCCGCAGCAGAGCGTCGCGTGCGATCGCGTTCTCCTGCGCAAAGCAGCAGGAGGAACAGCAGCAACAGGAAAGACAGGTCGGCGACAGACAGACGTTGCCAGGAGGAGCAGCTGCAGGAGGGACAGGAAGAGGAGGAAGAAACGGAGAAAACCCCGGAACAGATAATGAGAAGGCCACGGCCGGCGCTTCCGATGCAGTACAGCGTCCGTCTCGACAAAAAAAAGAAGAGGAAGCGAGTGGTGGCAGCGACGCGACGGCTGCAGGAGCAGCAGCGGAGCAGGGCCCAGACGAAGTGAAGGAAGACTTTGAAGAACGGGACGAAAAAAACAGAGACGACGACGAAGAACACTTCGCTGAAGAAGCAGGAAAAGAGAAAGAAGAAGAGGAAGAGACGGAAGAAGAAGAATATACGATTGAAGATTGTTTCGAAGATGGGAGTGGCGACGCGGTGACAGTCGGCAGCATCAAAGGAGATACCGCTCGGTTCATGAAGTACCAGCAGGCCATCTGGTAAGATAAAGAGACAAGAAGAGCTCCTCCTCCTCGCTTTCTTCTTCTTCGTTGTGGGCAGCAAAAATTGGTTTTATCGACGGCCGTGGAATGCTCAAGTGCGTGTCCTGTTGTCACCCGGTGGTCGTCGGAGAGAGCCGCTCCACATATCAGCGGCAGAAAAATGACAACAGGAAAGGAGAAGATGGGACGTAGAGAAGTAGTAGGGAAGGGATCTGGGTTGTGCCAGAGTTCACAAGGACCTCGGGGAGGTGGCGCATAGATATTTTATCTGCGCTCCAGGTGGAGGTGGTGTTGCTGCTGCTGTTCCGCCGCAGTGCCGCAGCAACAGCAGCAGCAACAGAGCAGCAGCAGCAGCAGCAGCAGTGATAAACCTTCTTCGCCTGCCACAGACAGCAGGAGTGTCGTCCGCAGCAGGGTTGGTGTGGGTCCATTTTTTCTTCAAAAGTCGAGTTTCTCTGCTTGAGTGATGGCGCTCATCTTTGTCTCATTCCTCGTGTGGACGTGCTAGCTGCAGAAGAGTAGAAGTTTTAGGCCGGTGAGGTAGACACGACCGTGGCGGAAGGGGTGAGGAAGAAGAAGTGGACACGTGCGTCAGAGCCGGCGAGCGGCAAGTACAAACAAAAGAAGCAGGAGCAGCTGCAAGACTCCAGAGGCAGTGAACTAGCAGGAATCGACAGCAGGATGAAGTGTGAGTAACACAAAAAAACAGCAGCAGCAGCAGAAGGAAGAGGACTGGTGGGAGAGGTGAGATACAGAAGCAGGAGGGACAGGGAGGCGAACAGAAGAGCAGCGACAGCAGCAGAGAGGAAAGCAGCAGCAACAGCAGCAGGAGAGAGTTCTTCGTGTGTGAGGCAGCTGCAGCAACAGCAGGAAGGGAAGGTGGGTGGGCAAAGGAGACAAAGTTGCTGGGCGCAGGAGAAGAAACAGAGCAAGAGCAGAAAAAACAGAGGGGTGCAGTGAGGGTGGAGCGGGAAGAAAATAACGACAGCAAAGCGGAGGGCGACAGAGAGCGCAGCAGCTACAGGGAAGGAAAGACCATAGGTGGAGACAGCAGCAGGGACAAAGGAGACGCAGCAGCAGAAGCAACAGCAGCAGCAGCAGCGGCAGGGTACATGTGTGGCGACTCTCTTGCATGCAGCTCTCTCTGCCTCTTCTTGGGTTTCCCCGCAGGCGCATTCTCTCCACCCGGTGCGCACCCCGTGCCTCACAAATGCGCAGTAACAGCAGCAGTGGCGGCAGCAGCAGCAACGACAGCAGCAGCAGCTCTTGCCGAAGCAGTTGCAGGAATTGCTGCGGAAACAGCAGCAATTGCTCGTCAGTGAGAAGCAACGGCAGCAGCCATTTCCTTGACAGCAGCCTCTGCAACAGCGTGTGCGTGAGCAGTCCCTCCCCGTGTTGTTCCCCGCTGCGTCTTGCCTTCTCCCATGGCGAACTGGAGCAGGCGAAGTCTGCGCTGCAGCAGCTGCGGGCGGCACACAGCAGGTGCTGCGACGCATGTAGCAGCCGTTCGTGGAGCGTGAGCAGTGCCAGTGTGGGCAGCAGCAGCAGCAGGTTGAGCAACAGCGCCGCCGTACGCGCTAGCAGCAGTCTGTCCGAAAGTAGCAGCCCTGCGGACGGCGTGAGCGGGAGCAGCCGGAGCAGCGGAAGGACCGTTCTTGTTTGCCCAGCCGACCCCGCATGCGACACGGTGGACAGTCGTAGCATCCCCAGCACCAGCAACCTACCCAGCAGCAGCAGCACCGGCGGCAGCAGTGGCAGCAGCGACAGCAGCACCAACACCGGTAGCTGTGGGAGGAGCGACAGCTGGAGTAGCGGCAGCAGGAGTAGCAGCAGCGACAGCAGCAGTGGTAGCAGCGACAGCAGCAGTGGTAGCAGCGACAGCAGCAGTGGTAGCAGCGACAGCAGCAGTAGCAGCAGCGTCAGCAGGAGTAGCAGCAGTGGCAGCAGGGGTGGCAGCAGCGACAGCAGTGGTAGCAGCGACAGCAGCACCAGCACCAGCACCGGCAGCAGCAGTAGCAGCAGCAGCGGCATCAGGAGTAGCAGCAGCAACAGGGGGGAAGCGGCTGAACGTGGTGGCTGCAGCGGGTGCGTCTTGGCAACGTTCTCACCGCCGCACCTCAGCAGGAGGAGTAGCAGCAGCCCTGCAGCACGCCAACAAGGGGAAGCATGCATTTGTAGCAGAGGCAGCGGCTCTTTTGAGGCAGCAGAGCGGAGCGCTTGGCTTGGTGGTGTCGGAGAGAAAGCAGCGCCGGATGCTGCGGTTGCTGCTGCTGCTGCGGTTGCTGCTGCTGCTGCTTCTCCTACGCACACGCCACTGTTTTGTTCGAGCTTTGACTGCAGAGAAGTGCGCAGCAGCACTCGTGCCGCTGGCGGCGTTGTGGAGTCAGCTACATGCAGTACTGTGTGCGAGGTTCCCGAGGCACAGGCTGCTGCGTCTTCTTCTTCCGCAGACGCGCGCGCTACAGCAGCAGGAGCCTCTGTCGCAGCAGGCCCGAAAGACGGGCTCGGCGCTGCAGCGGCAGCAACGCAGTTCTGCGCTGCTGCTGCAGCTGCTAGACGTACGGAGACTACCGCAACTGCTGCCGAAGCAGAAGACGACTGCGGTTTTCTTCTTCCTGCAGCAGCAGCAACAGCAGCAGCAGAAAGCTGTGCCGCATTACGAGAAGCAGCTCCGCCTGCTGCTGCTGCTGCTCTGTCGAAGGCACCGAAGTGTCGTTCTGCCGCTGCTGCTGCTACTACCGCAAACGCAGAAGAAACCCACCAGAACTCCGCGTTTTCTGCCGCTTCTCCGGCTCCTCCTATACCTCGCCCGCCATCTCTGGCGTCCCCCGGCGCTTCTTCAGCTGCGTCTCCCAGTTCGTTGTCTTCTCCTCTTCCTTCATCGTGTTCTGCCTCCTGTTGCTGTGCCCCCCGCCGGCCTGCTGTTGCTGGTGGAGGCGAGGAATGCATGCTCGCTACTGCCGCAGCAGCCTGGGAAGAGGCCGTGGACGCAGTGGCGGCGCTACGCGAACGACTTGCCGGACGGTGTGAAAGTCTGACGCAGCGGGGGGTGCTGCTGTCCCATGCACTTGTTTTCTCTGAAGATTTGCTGCTGCGGCTGCCTCTTTCTCTTACGTCTCTTGGAGTGAAGAATATCCACCTTGTCGTAGTGAGTTCGCGCAACAGGCGTATCGCCCACCCGACCAACTCAGCAGCAGCAAGTGCAGAAAGCAACGCAGCACCCCGGGGGCCCCTCTTCCTCTCTCTCTGCGGTCACACATACATACACAGTGTTGATGTCTGCATGTATTATACACCTGTCCTGGGTGTTGTAATACCCGTATAGAGACAGAAAGAGATCCACCTGGATATACTACACACACACATAGAGACAGGTGGACAGATGTATTGTTCATAAAAGAAGAGGAAGAGATTCATCGGGGGATGCACTACACACAGGTAGATAGATAGATACAGACGGGTAGATCCAGTATCCATACAAAGAGAAGAAGGGATGTATAGGGATGCAGTACACACAGATAGGTAGATATAGGTGTGGATAGATATAGACATAGGTAGATACGTATAGATTGATAAGTAGATGTAGACTGATGGATACATCTATATATAGAGAGAGATAGATATAGATAGATACAGATGGGTAGACGTATTATTTACATGAAGAGAGACAGAGCTCTACAGATGTAGACACACAGATAGATAGGTAAATAGACAAATACAGATGGCTAGATATATTGTGTCCCTGGGACTGTGGATACATCTGTTCATATCTCTGAAGACGACGCTCGGAGGAGCCTCTTTGGGCAAGTAAGTGAGCGCCTAGTTTCTATAGTAAAAGGGTGCCCTCTGCTGTTCCACTGGGACATGTTTGGCCTAGTGCATCCTGCAGCATGCGCACATATATATATATATATATATATGGATGTGTATATATGTGTGTACATGGATTTGCGTACACATTCGTGTATACGTGGATTCATGTAAGGACATGTAGAAAGGCATGTGCCAACGTATGTGTATATATACGTGTGTATATATGTAGTGTTCATATATGGATTTATATATATACACATAGATGTCTCTATATAATATTTATATATACGTAAGTGAATATCATATATGTACATATGGATTAGATGCACATATTTACAGATACGCATCTGCAGCATGTGAGTATTGAAGTAGAGAAGAGGAAGGGGACGGGACGAAGGAACACGGTGGTGCTACAGCAAGTGGGGTTGTTGCAAACGTCCTACTCTACGAATCAAAAGCTGCTGTTTTGTATATTTTCTATATGCGGTCGATATAGATTGTCCTCGGGGTGTATATATATATATGTATTTGTATTACGTTTTCGTCTTCAACTCTCTAATATCCGTGTTGTGTGTACACACATGTATTGCATCTTCTTCCGCAGCTCTCGATCACCCGTAGGATGTGTGCGTATGTGTCACGTCTTCTTCCTCAGCTGTCTACCCCTCTATCAGAGGTAGATGCGTATGATGTGTACTATATCTGCACCTATCACATATATCTATATATATACCCGTACGTGCAATATAGGGGATATATGTATGTCAGATGCATGCCTCTGATACGTGCGTGTGCGTCCTTCGGTATGGTAGTGTATGGAGACTTCTACGCACGACTGAGTTTCTGGCGCGCGCAGCCGGGCCCTACGGAGTCGTGCGTTCTGCTGCTGCGGCTTCTTCTCTCCTACTTCTTGTTTCTCTTCTGCAGATCAACAAGGAAGCTGCTGCGCACGCCGAGCGACTCGCCACTACTTTTTCGGTAGACTCAAAAATATCCGTCTTTCTTGGCTTGCCGGCGCTGCACGCGTACTGGCTGCAGCTGAAGAACAAATGCACGAGATTCTACGCAGATCCGGCGCAGGCTTCGGGCTCCTGGCGGAGCAGCGACGCTCCCGCGGCAGCAGCGACGCCGAGGACAGCACCAGCAAGTGCTGCAGCAGTAGCAGCAGCCTCACCGGCGGAAGCAGCCCCAGATGTCGCCGCAGCAATAGCTCGGGCCGCAACAGGAGGAGATAGGTTGACGGCAACAATCGCAGGAGAGGTAGGAAGGAGAGCAGCAGGAGCAGGACCCAGAGTGTCAGCGGCGGGCACTCGCTCATTTCAGAGACGCGGTGACGCTGCTGGTGCTCCTGCTGGTGCTACTGTGCGTAATGCAGCTGCTGCTCCAGGCCCGCTTCATGGGCAGCAGCAGGAGCTAAAAACCAAGGGCAGGCGGCTGCAGTTTGCCACCAGGCAGCAGGACAAGTGCGCCCTTGTCGAGCCGCAAACAGGAGACGTAGAGAGGGTGGCTGCCTTCCCGCATGCAACTGCACCTTGCGGTGGTGGTGTTGCAGCTGCGTCGTCTGCAGGGCTACCTGCTGGTGTTGCTGCTGGTGACGACGCGCTCTGCAGTGCTGCTGCTGCTGCTGCTCCCTCCGCATGTGTGGCCGCTGCTGCTGGTCCTGCCGCCGCCGCTGCTGCTGTTGCTGCGCAGCTTTGGCGACAGGCACAGGCGTGGCGGCAGCAGGCGACGCAGCGACTTGTGAAGGAATTTTTCTGCTACGTGCAGCAGCATCGATATTTGCTGGTGGTGGTGGATGACAGCAGCTACGTGCAGCACATCGCTTCGGCGCGGGGGCTAGTCGGTCTTGCTGCTTTCATCCGGAGCAATGTGTGGTAAGTACCACCTCAGGGAAGGCGACGGACGCGTTTCTGGTGTATTTCCCTCCTTTTTCTTCTTCCTCTTCTTTTCCTCTTCCTCGTCTTTCCT
>KL647303.1:1983130-2059867 GCA_000727475.1 Sarcocystis neurona | reverse complement strand
CCTTCTCTTTTTCTTCTTCTTTTTCTTCTTCTTCTTCTTCGTCTTCTTCACTTCTTTCTCTTCGTTTCTTCCTCTCTGTGTCCCTTCTCTTTGTTTCGTGGCCTCCTCCCTGTTTTACTCTCCTCTTCTCTGTCCGCCCATTCTTGGTTGTCTTTTTTTTCTTGCCCTCTGTGGCTGCCAAGAAACGACTACGAGCAGCATCTGCCTCGTCGTGTGCTGCGCAGCACTCGCCTGCGATGCAGGCAGAGATACCGAGAGACTCACGTGCTGCCCAGACCACTACTTACCGCTGGGGAGAGCAGAAGGCAGTCTGTCTATCTCTCGGGATTTCTTCTTGTCCTTTTTTGCTGCTGGTGTTGCTGCGCGTGTAAAAGGGGCTCGTTTCTCTGCTAGCGTGCTGCTGTGCGTTCCGCGTGCAGCTACTGCTGCTGCTGGTACACTCGTCTGTTCCTTCCTCTCCTGTCGTCGTATTGCTGCTGTTGCTGCTGATACAACGCGACAGCGGTTTGTTCCGGCGATAAGGCAGCTGCGTTTGCGTCTGCAGAAGAGGATTCTCCTTGTTCTTGCTTCGGTGTTGTCGCATCTGCAGCTGGGAAGGTATTTCTTCTGTTGCACCCGCGTTCGACCCGCATTCCTCACCCTGCCGCTGCTGCTGCCGCATTTCTCTTCCTAAGTGCCCCTGCTGCTGGGGCTGGCGTAAGCGACTGGACTGTTGCCCTGCCTCACCTGCTGCGGCTGTTGCTTCTCCTTTGTCTTCTTGTGAACTGTCTCCCGTTCGTACGCTGGCGCTGCAGCACGTGCTGCTGCTCGGGAGGACGCTTTGCGTCTTTCGGACGCTGCTCCTGCAGGCGTGCGGCTCACATGCGTGTCGTTGCCTGTGTGGCTCTGCTGCTGCTCCTTCTCTTCCTCCTCGCCTGCTGCTGCGCCTAGCTCTCGTCTTTTGCCGGAGAATCGCCCCTCCGTCGTCCGCTCTCCTCGGTTCGGCATATGTTTCCCACTTCTCTTCTCCTCCTCCTACGAACGTGGGCAAGACGCGGTCCCGGATGTTTCTACTCTTCACGTTAATTGCCGCACCGTCTTTATCGCTTTCTTGACTATATTCTAGTTTATATATATAATGTGTGTACATGTGGAGTATGTGACAAGCACTTGAGCCCGTCGGCGTCACTGGCATTTTTTACGCGATTTCTTTGTTCCTGTTTGTCTGTTTGCATATCTTTTTCTCCTTTTTCTTTCTATCTACACACACACGCACGACGCTACGTCGTCGGGCATATTCGTCAGACACGTGTGCAAAGTAGTAGAAGCTTGTTTCGCGAGGAAGCTTCAACTTTTCCTCCCCGTCCTCAAGATTCTTTCGACTTTTGTGCCACTCGCGCGCTGCGTCTTACTAGTTGTCTCCCCACACAACACATGTCTGCTATTTTCTTCGCGCGCGCCGTGGCGTCTCTTGACTGACAGAAAAACGAAGTTCAGAGGAGGAGATACAGAGACTGGCACAGACAGAGAAAAGAGAGAGACGCGTGAACTTTCTCCGCCTTCTCTTCGGCTTTCTTTGGGCTTGGGAGGAAGAGCGACACATCCAACTGTCTTCGTCGTGTGCTTCCTAGAAGTGGACTGCTGTCTACATACCCTTCGGCGACTAGATGACACACGCGCGTGTGGAAAAGTGAGATACTTTGTCCGGGCGACCCCCCCTTCTACTACGCAGTTATAATTTTGGGAAGCGTCTGTTTTGTACATCAACGCGCTAGACACTGCTGACCGCGTTGAGGAGGTACCGTACCTTATTATACCTGCCGGGGACACACACGTGTAAGCGGGGCGTGTATTTTGACGGTCCAAAGGTAGGAAATTTTTGTCGGGCACTTCTCGTTGTGTGTGAATGTTGATTCTTTTCTTCCCACGTCGTACGTGTAATACTTTTCAAAACAGAAGTATCCTTGAATATGAGGATCGATTTGGCCCGACGGTAGAACTGCTGTGGATAAAGCCCTTTGTGTGACAGAGCGACTCCTTGTGTCTATGTTATACGGAGAAGAAAATCGTGTTGAGAACTGCTGCATTCATGGTAGTCTTCTCGGGTCGACGAGGCGTGAGGGCAGTGCTACGCGCCGGCGAACTTCGCTTCCGATTTATCGTCGCCGCGCTGGTGGCAGCAGGCCTGCCGGGCATCTCTCGCCACGTGGCAGGAGGAAAGGGCAAATCTCCGGTCTTTCTGTAGAAGGGAAAATTCATAAGGCGGGACGCCTGTGTGCTAGAGTCAACGGGAAATGGCCTACATGAGGCGAGGAAAGGGGTAAATTGGCAACTGCGGAAGAAAAGGGTGAATTCTCACAGACGCTTGTAAGGGAAGAAATGTAAATTGGCAGGTAGAATGAAAAAAGGATCAACTGACATCTGTGCGATGAAGGAGGGCTCAACTGGCAAGAGACTCTAACCCCCACACAAAGTGTGCTTCTGTCACCTCTTGGCGCGGCCCCTTCACTTGGCCTCGCCTTCTCCCCCTGTTATGTACGTCTCACCGGACTCTTCTCCTGTGTGTTCGTTTTTTTGTATATACAGTATGACTCTACTAATTATTATAGGTGCCAGCTGCTTGGTGTCCCCGTACGTGGGGTGCACCTGCCGATGACCGGCCGCCCTGGTACTAATCCTCCACCGTGCCCACGGGACACCTCCTCTGTGAAGAGTCTCCCCGCTGTCCTCTGTGTGAACAGAAGTCGACGCTCCTGCCTACCCCACATACTGTCAGCAAAGGTAGTGGGCGTCGTAGTATACCCGTCACTTTCCACAGCAGTTCCACCGGGTCAGAATGGCAAGTATCTCACCGTGGACGCGTGTCATATATTCGCTGAAGTGTGGAGAACAGTGCGACGGTGACGGGGAGACGGTTTCTCCTATGACGCCTCGCAGGTCAACAAGCCGAGAGAAAAGAACAGGATTGACGAATCTCGCTTCCATTCGTCTCCACTTACGGCGCCCTCACTTCAGGCTTTGCGTGCTTCTTCTGAACGCGTTCCTGGTTGCTGGTCGTTATATTACGCGAGGGCAGTAGGCCCACCTGTTGCGTCGGCGTTGCTGCAATTTCCTCGTGTGACTTGCTCTACTTCTACACGGTAGGGCTGTGGGGAAGGGCGCCACTTTGACGGCTGCGAGGCCTTGCAGGGACTGGCGGCTGGACACGCGGAGGGGCGCATCCTCTTTCTCGTCTTTCTTCTGACTCCGAGGAGCTGAGGCGAACTGCGTTGTAGTAGCTTCACCGCGAGATTTGCCGGGATTTCTGAATTTCTTCTGCGCGTGTTTTCGCTTGTTAGAAATAACTGCGCGCGGGGCTGTTCGTTTGCGGCTGCTGTGGGTGTGTGTGTGTGTGGGAGTGTGAGGCGCCGCGCGCGTTTCTTCTTATACATGCTGTCTCCGTTGGGAGAGAAGTGTTAGCGAAGCCATCTGGCGAGCGGGGTGTTGTTGTTCTGCTTCACAGTCGTGAGTATGCGTCAGAGTGAATTACTTGAATAACAAGGCGTGAGCAAAACAGACACACAAGGAGCCAGTTGGTGTGGTTGCTGCTGCTCTGCAGCTGCCGTTGCTGTTCGATCCTGCCTCGGCGGGTGCGTACGGTCATTACTCCGTCTTCCTTCCCGCCGCCCCATTTGCTGCTCTCCTCTGCCTCCAGCGCCAGGACCATGGCGCGGGCAGCAGCAGCTGTTGCTGCTGCAGAAAAGGGAAATACAGCTGCCGCTCTCGCTTCTGGAACCGGCCGAGGTCGCTCTGCTGCGCCGCTTGCCGCTGCCGCTGAAGCATCTGCTACTGTTGTTGCTCGCGGTGCCCGCGCTGCTGCTGCTGACAGGGAAGAGGCGGGCGAGAGTGCCGCGGCTCAGTCAGCTGCTGCTGCTGGACGCGACCGTGGCGCCAGCGGCGCAGGTCCGTCAGCAACGAAGCGCAAGCGCGGTGCCCGAGAAGGTATGCTGCAGACAGCAGCAGCAGCAGCTTCTGCTCGTAATCATACAGAGGTGAACGAACGACGTGGAGAAGGAGGAAGGAGTCGCGCAGGAGGTCAACACGAAGCAGGAGACACAGGCGGGACCAACAGCTGCAGCAGCAGCGGCAGTAGCGGCCGAAACAGCAGCAGCTCGTCTCTGCTCTGTTCAGAAAGTGGCAGGCTTCTCTTTTCTTCCCTACTGACGGCAAAAACTCTATCTCTCTCTACCATGTGGGGAGTGTGTGAAGACTTCATCTTGAACAGGCGAGAAGGCAGCAGGAAACGAGGATGCGCTGCATCCTACGCGACGCGGGGCAGTGCAAGTTGCTGCAGCAGCAGCCACGGCACAGGCGGAGGCCGCAGCGATATCACCTGCGCAGCGATGCCCAGCAGTGTAGATGCGGGCAAATTCGCGGACTACTGCAGCTCCTCAGGCAGCTCCCCGGTGTTAAGAAGGAGCGACAGCAGCATCAGATGCGATTCAGAATGCCCAGGAAGCAGTAGCAGCAGTGATAGGTGCAGGGCGGTGGACTCGAGCAGCAGCAATCGGATGCCAGACAGTAGTACGAGCGGTGATATTGGGTGTCCCGCTGTGAGTGTAAAAGGCCTTTCATTTCAGAAGCAGGCCGCAGCGGCACCAGCACGGAAAACGGAGCAGCCAGCAGCAGCGGGTGGCAGTTTTTCTGCTGCTTGTGGCTGGGGGGAAAACAAATCAGAGCCGACAGAAGACAGCGGCGGGGGGGCGACAGTAGAAGAAATGGCTGCGCCAGACACCTGTCTGAGTGCGGCGGGAGTTGCTGCAGCGGCTGGGGAAGTGAAGTCGGTGCCCGCGTGGTGTAAGTTCGAACATCGCGCAGTCTGTTTCTCTCCTCCTCCTCCATCTCCTTTTTCCTTCCCTCCTCCTTCTCCGCTTGCCACTGAGACTTCCGTGGAGCAACAGCAGAGCGTCTCTCTGCTGCAGCAGGAGCAGCAGCCAAACGTCGCCGGCAACAACACGCTCGTTTTCGCCGTAGAGGAGGACGGGCGGCTAGCAGCCTTCCTTCTCGCTACACAAGTAATCCTCGACCGGGTAGGCCGTGAAGATCACGCAGCGGGGCTGTTTCTGTACGTGCTTTCCTGCCTGAATTTATCCGTGTATATCTATTGATGCACGTGTGCGTACACACATACGTATACACGTATGTACGTGTGACACCTGTGACTCTGTATACGCGGCCTGTGTGTTGCTCTACCTCTATGTTGCCGGACACTGCAAAGATAGCACAGGTAGGTCTAGTGTGGGAAGAAGTCCCTAAGAACGAAGGCGGTAGAAAGCATGGCAGGATGAGAAATATTGGTCGAAAGCTGGGAGAATTTAATGACTAGACGTGATGATAGGAGCTGCCACATCCGACAACCCGCGCAGCTGGACGCTGGTATGAAGCCCCTGTCGCGTGGGAAGGGGAGGACGCTGCCGCACGTCTCCTGCGTGGGCAGCTATTCACTTTAAGTCAGCTTCATACACTTGAAGCGTCAGCTTCATGGGAGGCTCTGTAAATAGGCCTCACTGACAGAGCGGGACGCTACAGAGGCATGGCTGCCCAGGCACTGGCCGCTTCCAATCATGAGTCGGTACTGCGTTCTTCGCTTCAGCCTCACGCGTCTATACTCGGAGGCGTGGTGTGTACACATCCGCACAGAAGAGAGTACGGTACTGCGTATAATAGACCCATAGACAGAGGGTCTACACGTTCACGCAGAAGATGAGAGTGACAGCAGGCGACATGGAAGGAAACGCGTTGATACGCCCACGTGTAACGGCTGTACTGGCAAACTTGCCCGGCAGTTGAGCTCACGTCTACGCGCGTATCTGGCCACACGTGTGGATACCGCCACAAGGAGACGCACAGATGAATTCATCTCGGAAAAAGCAGTTTGACGACTGACGCGTGATTGAGAAGCCGTCGGTTGTGTTTCTTCAGTAGCGCAGATGAGCAACTGGCAGACGCGTGCGTGTGTGCGGGTGTCTGTCATGTCGCTGCACGCATGAAGCAAGCTGCAGAAGCGCGTGGGTGTGTAGGAAACTCGTCGGCTGCTTGGCAGTGACGTACCCGTTAACTGGGCGAGTCGATATTTTCAGTTCTTCTTCCTTTACTTTTTCGGCAGCGCTGGTTTCTCCCTTACCTTTGATATTTCTGTACGTATCATTCCTATGGCTGCAGCAGATCCTTTTTCACAAGGCGAGCCTCCACGCTGTGGTACTGCAGGTGCTGCAGGTGCTAATGGACAAGAAGAACGGATGTTTTGATGTGTGGCGAACAGACACTTGTGAAACAAAGACCTAGTAGTTGCGCAGCGGTTTGCTGCTGCTCAACCCTCTGGTCGCTTCTTGCTGCAGCAGCAATTCTTTCATGGGCCGTTTCCGCTACTTCCGCCCTCTTCTTGGGCCCTTTGCTTGCCGCTGTGCCGCTGGTGTCTTTCTATCGTTCACACGACTCGCAGCGTATTCTCCGTGTGCACCTTCCTCTCCTTGTACAGGCTGTTGAATTTCTCTTGGTCTCTTTGTTGCACCGTTCCCTAGCAGTTATAGTGGTCCCTTCTTACACCCATATGGGGATATATATATATATATGTATATGCGATTGATATGTGTCTGGAGGAGATGAAGAACTTTTTGTCACACCTCTATGGGATTGCAAATATACGTGTGTACACCCAGTTGATAGCGAGTCCAGCAGTGCCAGAGACAGCCTGGGTCCGTCTGTGTGCGTACAACACGGGCGTGCAGTAACAGCGTCCAGCCGTGAAGCAGACCTGCCTATACTTCATAATTTTTGCAGAGGCGTGATACGTGGATATAGAAGCAGAAGCAGATGGACAGGTAGACAGGCATCAGCCTTGTAGAATTCCTGCAGATGTTTTTTTCGTTTTTATCATCTGCAGAGGGTCGTCAGGCCGTAGTCTCCTGTCCGTTTCATCCATCGTGTTTTGGCTGGCTAGAACATTCGCATATTTTATTCATGCAGGCAGTCCCCGGTATACGCTCTACTCCGTACATTCTTGTTCGGAGTTGGACGCACGCTGCCACAAGTCGCTTCGACTGTTATTTCACGTCACACGTAGTAAATCAGTGCGCGCCCTTATACACGTGTATACACATACATAAAAATATGTGTGTAAGCGTACATGCACGTTCGTCCGTGCCAGTGTCCCCATTGCGCACATAGGACACAGATATTTTTTCGTTATTGCCGGTCTGCATCAACGCAGGTGTTTCTTACTCCTCATGACGTTCCTCGTTATACAGGCCTTCTGTCTCGTTTAAGTGGGGTATTTTCTTATCTCCAGGCAGCTGACGCTTTTGGCCCTACAACTGCCTGCGTCCACACAGGTGCCTTGTTTTCTGCATGTTTACTGTATGTACGCGCGGCACCGTAAAGCAAAACTATCCACCTGCTTTGTCTACCTGAAGTTTTGGCGTCGCGCTGAATTTTACCCCGTCGACCGGCAACAGGTGCCCAGCAGAGTCGGCAGCGGGCGAATGCTGCAGTGTCCAGTAGTGCGTGTGTCCTCTGCCTTCCAGGATCTGATTCTCAGCGGACTGCCTGACGGCGGTCGAGGAGACAGAAGCAGCCAGAGATCTGGAACTGCACGGAGAAGCAGCGCACGTGCTGCTCCACTTTCGCTGGCACTGTTGCTGCTGGACGAGGAAGTTCCCTTACGCGCAGGGGATATTGTGTCATTAACGTATGAAGCGCACCTTGCAGAAGCACCGCGTGGCAACAGCAGCAGCGAGAACACGGGCTGTGTTGTTTTTTCTAGCGGAGGAGGGGAGAGAGCAGCACAGCGTGAATCTCGTCCAGCGGCCACGTTGCAGTCTCGCTGCTGCAAGTCTTCAGAGGAAGAGCAACCCTCTCTGCAGAACGCTCCGAGCGGTGATAGCGCGGAACTTTCTGAGCAACAGCAGCGTGTGCGGGAAGATAGGACAAGTACAGAGAGGACTAATTTAGCAGGTTCAGGCACATCTACAGACGTCCCAACAGCACGCACACTACTTGAATACGGTGAATGGGCTGCAGGAAGAGCGGGCGAAACGGAACCTGTTGCACACGGCGTAGAGAAGCCTGCGTGGTGTCACAGGTATGTAGTACAGTGCACCACATCGGAAAAAACGGAATTCGTAGCGAAAGAATCCGACGACGGCACAAGTGGACAATCGGAAAAGGATGAATCCCTCAATTCGGGACAGTATGGTCCTCTAGCAAATAGACTCGGAGACCGGTGCAACAGCGGTGGGACAAAATCCCGTCACCGGAGGCCCTCACATATGGCACACGCGTGCGAGATTGCTGCCGCTCCGTCTGTTGGTGTCTGCTGCCGAAATGCTGCGTACAGCTACCGCGTGAATCAGCAAAAAGAAGTGCAGCGTGCATTCCACCAACAGCTGCAGTGCCTGCAGCGAGTCGTGCAGGAGCAAGTCGGGCTGCTGCAAGCACTGCCTCCCGTGTCTGCGGTACCTGTGCCCCCTCCGGATTTCAGCTCTCTTCTTGTCACATACAAAATAACGGGAGGTGTGCGGCAGGCAGCATGCAGCAGCAGTCCTGATCCCTTTGCAGCAGGGTCAGGCTGCAGTACTGCGGAGCAGCGAACGTTCTGTGTTACGGCAAGTCTGCGTGATCTGCATGCAAAGAGACCGGTTACTGAACAGATTACTAAACTGTTTGACCAGCCTGATGTAGTAACATGTGACACTGCTGAACCACCGCCACCAGTTATACGTAACATTCCTCATATGCGCACATGTTCTCGTGAACGGGGAACTAAAGCACATTGTGCTGCTGTTCCTGCCGCCACTGTGTTCGGTACCGCAACTGTTGCCGGTGGGATGGGTGCCCTGTGTGAGACTCGACAACTCCGTGATAAAGAGCATTCTGTTCGTTGTTCTGTTAAAGCTGCTCCCCGCAGAAGTTGCAGCTCTTCCGTTTCGAAGCTGTCCTGTCGTAGGGTGTGTACTGCAGCTGCCGCCTCTTCTGCGAAGAAAGTGGGCAGAAGTTTCTCACGGAAAAGAGCGTCTCACCAAGGTGGGATTGACAAGAACTTGCCGACGGCGAGCAGCGGTCCACAATCTGGCGCACGAGGCGCCTGGAAAACAGGATTTTCAGATGGAGCGCGTAAAGGTCGCACTCCAGTCAACCAAACAGTGCACCCCTATGATCAGTTGTCGACACAGGCGACAGGCAAAAGGCGACAGCAGGGAAAGCCTAGTGGCGAAATTGCCTCGTACTCCTCCAATGAGACATGCGTCCACGTTTCGCTCGAAATGCACCCGCAGGTTTTGTCTGCGACAAACAAACGACAGAAGATTGATCGAAATGCTGCGGCCAAGCGCACGGAAACAGCGAATAATGCTTCGGCGCATGCTGAGGATACGCGAAGAAGAGACCATGGTAAGGGTAAAGGCTATCTCAAGTTTGACGGCAGAACTTTGAAAGGAGGCCACCGGTGCCGTACGGTTGTCTACAGTACGTAGAAAACAGAGCAGACTCAGCAGGTGCAGCACTCAGAGACGAAACAAAAACAGAATCAGCGACCACTTGTGGCGTGTCATCGAGGAGCGACAGCGGATTCGGCAGTTGCGTCGGACGAAGGGTTGGACGAGGAAATTCAATGACATAGTGTGAGGCGTAATGACAGCCGTCTTCTGACGGATCTAACAGGCTGCGCACGCGATGCGCCTAGAAGGAACGCAGGAGTCGTGGAACTGCAGAAAAACGCACGTCAGGTGCTTCTGAGAAGTAGAAGACAACAACGACAGCTCAAAGTCGCAGGTGGAACTGTTCGAGCTGTTAATTATTCTGATTGTGCGAAGCACTGCAAGGAGTTTTACGTTTACGTATGCACTGGGGTGCAAGTATATCGCGTCGCGACTCTTACAACGACGTGCACAACCTTTGTAGCTCATTCTGCTTCATTCGCGACATGTGCATTTGGCGCTCTTTCTTACACACCGCCGCCATTCATGTGATTTCCCTCGTACAGTGCTGGTTGAGTGCGTCTTTGCTAAAAATCCAGACTTTACAGTAGTCCTTTGGATGGAAGCCAACACGTGCGCAAATGGAAAGGCACTCGGAAGAGAAATGGTGGTCTGGTCCACTTCTAACTTACCAATTCATACACCCGACTTTTCTTTGATGCCGTCTTGCCTTGCCTCCCTTAGCATGTGCACACCAGTGAGACCGATGGTACCGTAAGGAGGCATCAAAAACAAACTGTTACTAAAGCCGCCAACGACTGTGGCGTCTGGCAGCGTGAAGCCCACTGAGGGAGGCCACGTAGTGGTGTGTACGTTTTCGACAATCAAATTAGTCTGCGGTAAGGTACAGTTTACGACGCACCAAGCCGCGTACTTTAGTCGTACAACTGCGGAGGTGCAACTCTCGAACAGATTCAGGGCAGCAAATATGCCGCCCAAGCCCATCGTGATTAGCGGGTTATCGGCAGCAAGAGCGACGAACGCAGTTTACACCTAAAAGAGTGCACACGACTTCGCTGGTTACACCTACGGATAGGTTGCATCGTAAGGTCGACCAGGACAGAATTCTTTCCAGCAGAACAAAGCCGTGGCAACAATCTGTCACTACACTTCGTGAGTACTACGTTCTCTGGATTCGTCGACTCGTCAGTCAGCTGACCTTGGAAGCACATACTTGAGGCCGCTTGTGTGTTTACAGCGCCACAGGAACCACCACTTGTGTTTCAAGGGACAGAGTGACTGAAGACAGCCAGTCTCCCTCGCAGTAGCGTCCGATGTGTCACGTGCAGAGGAGGCAGTGACTGTGCTTGCAGGCAGCAAAGGACTCGTGATTCTACGAAGCCGGTGAGTGTACAGCGCCTACAGAAGCCGAGTAAAGCGTTCTAGTCGCGACGTGAAAAAGACTACCTACAGCGTCTTTATTGTCAGTACTCGAAGACGTAATTCTCCTAGCGTAGCATCAACTCGACAGGGTAAGCACATGTGAACAAAGTAGCTCGCCACTGTGTTGATCCGGTTGGAACGACCGGCAAGGTTCCAGCCACCGCCCAAGCGACAAGAGGCAGTACTGGTGCCTCCGTGTGCCATTGAGTATTACGTCGCTCTTAGACTCAGGTCATCTACGTAGGGCAATCTTGGTCAGCTGACGGTTTGAAAAGCAGGCGTCGTGCGTGACGAGCCCAAGGAGTTCTACGCGTTGAGACGGAATGCACGGCGACAACATATACTAAGCGTAGTAAGTTCACCAGATAGTAACACCTGGTTTTGCGGTTATCTACGTCTGTGTGTGGGTGCACACACAGCTTTTCAAGTGTATCTTTTTCACTCTGCAGCTTCACCCATGTTACACTTGTAGGGCAGATTTATATGCAAGTAGTGCTATGTTTTACAGACGTATGTGAGTGTATATATATATGTATGTGTATATTTCGACGATGATTTTCCCTCAAGACTTGCCAATCCTTTCTTCCCGAAAGACATCTTGCATGTCTACTTGGGAAGCTTGAATGTGGCATTGCACCGCCGATTGTATCATCAAGTTCGCGGTCCGGCTGTCTGCTGCGATGCGCGAAGAAGCTCAATTTAGTGTAAGCGCCTATTTTAGCTTAAGCATGCTTTGCATATTAGTTAGTACAATGTTATGTCTAGCCTACTGTTGTGGTAGCCGTCGGAATGAAGCACTGCGTGAAAGTGTAATGTGGAGAATTTGTGGGCGTATAATAGTGTCTTTGCGTAGTAGCGCATATACATAGGTACGTCAGAAAAGTGATTTGCTATCCCAGTGGCCATGCAAACGAACGCGACCGACTGTTGCTGGTTGAAAAAACGTCTGCACCACTGCTCGATGTCTACCTTTGTAAGAATCTTGAGCTATTGGTGTGGCTTAAGGCCAGCATCCGGGCATCTATAAGTGTTCACGTAGAGAGCTGTTACCATTAACGTTACGCGTCTGCTTCAGCGGCAGTGTGAAGCGGCGGAGTCACTTTCAAGCCTCTGACGGTGACCATGTGCCCCTGTTCATCTGTCGTTCGCCATGTGTTGTGCATGGCTTTTTGCGTAGGACCGACCTTACGTGAACTAGCTCTCCACGGTGAAATGTACGGGTAGCGTGCCTTGATGCTGACCGTCGAGCTGGTGTTGCCTTTGTTTTCCGGGGAAAATGATACACACTGCTGTAGGGTATGACAGGCAGATGCCAATTACTCTTGCTGGGTACACTCTTGCATTTCGTTAATCTTCACCACGTCACCCTTGGCCCCATTTAGTCAACTACGAGAATCAGCAAAATTTTGGGAGCCGGAGCCGAGTTCACCCTCACATGCGAATGCGCCTGCATCCAGCTGCCTGCAGAAACTTCCAGCCACGTCGCCCCGTCGCTGATATTGGTGGCTGGAAATTCTTGCCGCGTAAAGCGGCCAATGTGCAGCCTCGCCTCGTACAACTCGGCTGGCAATTCAGAAATACCAAATCTACGTGAACACACGCTCATTTACACAGTGCCTCTTACCTGCATTGGATGGCGAGTGAACGCGGTTTGCCACGGAAGGTACACAAGTTCAACGCACACGCAGCAAGAATATACGCGCAGGTGGCCCAATACGTAATACACTGCATAAACCGTTCTAGCTCTTACAGCTGTTCAACATGCGTCCCCTTTTCGGGACACCACTGTTGCGGCTGCAGACGTCCTCGATGCGAAAAGCCGACCATTTGGCAGCGTACATGTTCTACGTGTGTAGTCAGGTGTCTGCATGCCCACCAGCGTGAACCCTGTCGCCTTTAGCATATCGCTGCTGTTCTCACTGTCAAACGATGGGGGCATTTACCGCTCACAATATATCCCGAACACGGGTACGCGGGGCTACTTCGCAACGCAAGACTTCCACCCTACTGGCTTAACGCACCCGTCACACGCTATAGGCACGGTGTGGATAAGCCGGTCACAGGACAACGCACCGTCTTTCGGCCCGAATCAAGCCGGACACCTGCATCGCCAGAGTGCGCCATTTGTGTGTTCCAGGAGAGAACACACAGCTCGTACGCCACGAAACACTGAGAGCAGTAGCCGCAGAAACGTTCCGTAAGAATCTTGTTCTTTACCACGTAGGCTGAGGCGTAGTCTCTTTCGCCCTCAACTGCGCTCGCGCCGTCGGTTCCGTCTTCCAGTCGCGAATAGGATTTGCGAAACTGCTGCAGTCGCATTGTTCAAATGACGAGATACCAAACGGCCAGGCACCGAGCCAAGGGTACCACTGCCTTGCACGGAAAGAGCTTTTCACTTGCAAGCACTGATCGCATCAATACTTCAGGGTCTTCACCCCTCCGGATGCCGACTGAGCGCTTCACTCGGAAGCGCATCGCAAGCTGCGCTGTATACGCTGTAGCGTCCATAGCAGTCGTGTTCCTCACTCGCAGTATCCTTAAATACAGATTCCCTTTTCCACTCACGTTCTCCTGGATTCGAGAGATCGTGGGGGTCACATGCTACGCTGTTGTGTCCTCCACTGGCAGGGCGGCCAGCGATGCTCACTCAGCAGAGGCCGTGCTTAGCTCACGCTCCTCTAGGACAATCGCACCGAAGCTGCACGTGTTAATGGGAAAATCTCGAAACAGCTGCGCCATTCCACCCTCCCAGGCTTACAGCAGCAACCGCAGCAACCGATATGGGAGGGGGGGACGCGGGCTCGCATTGTTGTCGAGGACCTGGGTCGCGCACAGCCTCTCATTCCTGTTTCCTCTCGTCCCACTTCACTTAAAAGTTCTGCGTCCGCTACTGCCGGCTTCCGTCGCCCTCGTGGGTGTGGTGGCTTCCGGCAATGCGTGCCTTCAACGCGTCCAGGTATCCACCTACCAAGTAGCTCGTCCTTTAACGTTGGTTATAACTCTCGTTTTACAGAAGTTTCTCCTGGGCATCGACGTTTTACTGGGTGCTGCCATGTCCTGCGGTATCGTCTGCTTCGGATTTTTTATTGGATCTCTGGAAACTAGGACGCTCTCCTTAAGTGGGTCTGTCACTGGCTCACTCTCTTCATTGTCGCAGGCTATGTATACCGGCCTAATTCGACAGGCCCTAGATCATCTGAGAGGCTCAGAAGCTGCTGCAGCGTACTACAACATGGTGAATGCGTCATTGCTACTGCCACCTCTAATTTGGACTTCGGTTGAAGCGGAACCTCCGTTTGCGTTCCTTTTTGGCAGCTCGTCTCAACAAAGTTGGAAAGATGAGATTGATTTGGGGGGTGGAGGGGAGCTGAAAAGTTCTCTGACAAATGCGCTACGCGTGGAGACACTGCTCGGAGGACAAGATGTACCAGAAACAACAACTTTGCTTTTTGCTTCAGGTGGGTAAAGACAGCGAGAGATGAGCGCAGAATCCACTTGACACAGGAGTGGATACTCTGGCAAATGTGTGGCCGCAGAGCAGGCGTCGCTGCTAGCGTTGTCACGGGCTTCTGCGTATCAAATTTCTTTTAGTAGGGCATTCCCGACACACCTTGGCAGCTACGAAGCGTGACGGTTGCCATTTCTTCGACTCTACGGATATAAGTGGACGCCCAATGCTTTAGCCCTCGATTCCGTCCTTGGAAGAGCACGCCACAGTGAACACCGTGCTGGGCTCTGCACTTGGGACACAAGAGGTAAACATTTACTGGTGTAGTCGCCTACATATTTCGCGACACTTCCGGATGCGTAGAGTAGGTTGTGTGGCAGCCGGCCGTTCACGCGTGTTGACGTCGGTCGGTGTCCCAGTTGCAGACACATCTCTACACTCGTCAAGTACGCGTAACGTACCCCTTACATTTGTACTCGGATGAGAGCTGCAGGGGAGAATGAATGACTTGTCTCAACCCAGGTGACCAAAAATCCAATTGTTGCATGCTTTCTGCCTGAATTTGTACGCTATCAAACAGGGCGCGAGGGCTGCACATCTACTGGCAAAGTGCAAGCATCCTTGTGACCACTTGAGCTCTGCGTCGACCAGACATCGGCTACGGCGGAACAAAACGTTGAGTAGAACACTTCTGTAGCCAGAATTTGCTCAGTGACATTTGTGTACACCAGAAAAGTAGATTGGTTAGTATACGAAGTTATACACCGACGACATACGCGATTTCACATATACACTGTGCAACTTCGACCGTGGCTTCCGTAACAGTGTCGACCAAATCTGCGGCTGCCTTCCACTAACCTCTCGCATTCGGTTTGTATTCATGGCTTCCGCTGACCTACGGAGGTCTTCGGCACTGACGCATGGAGGCGACTCCACGCATACTACACAAATGGATATTTCCTCTGTTTCCAGTAATACGTTACCTGTGCTGCATAGGAATCTTGACTTTTACCCTTACTATTTCGAACTCATGTATCATAAGCCTGACGTCTTCGGTCACTTTCGGCCTGCTGGGTTATGCTAAAACGTGCCTGCAAACAACTCTAGGCTTCTGCATCGTTAAAAAGAAGTGCACTCCCCGAACTCTCGCAGGAGTGGTGCTTACCATTGGCGGGTCTGCCATGTATCTCATCTGCAAGCGACGAGATACGAAAAAAGAATACAAAAGCCATTGAATACCTTAGCCGCAAGCGCCGAATTCTGCGTCTGCGGTCCAAAGGCTGCAGTAACAAGGGAGTTTCACGTGCTGACACGTGACACTCAGCTACACTTGTGAATCCTCGGGGAAAGCGTGTTGTCAAGCACGTCTGCAGCAAGGTCAAAACTCGCAGATATGGCCAAGGGCTACACAAACAAAAATATCGTCGCGTCGTTCGTCTGACTGGGTGGTTGAGCCCTGCTAGACGTACTTCGTTCCAGTTTCACCTTCGCACCAGAACAAATCTTCTTTTGCTCACTGTAGTGGGCTCAAGATTTCACCTGTTTCACGACGCGATCTCGCTTTGTGATGTTGCCACCCTCGCGTGACTAGAACCAAGCACCGAAGCAGACATGGATCAATGCTAGACACTCTGGGGCATTTTGCTCACGGGCACGACCCTCTGTATGGTCGGTACCCATTTGTATTTCCTAGGCAGCCTTTCTTAAAGGTGCTGATGTGCGTGGTTCAGTCAACTCTATATCACAAGTACGGTCTGAGGAGGATCACGATACAGGATGACATCCACGGTGGGCGACCTGCTAGACAGCTTCGTAGAAGAAGTGCGGATACCGTGTATGTGAGCGGAGAAGTACCTGCGGAAGTTGTCCTGTGCCGTGATTTTATGAACCACCTTTCGTCGACGATTTACTTTTAGTGGACATCTGCCAACGTAAAGCGACTGCCGAGACGCTTTAGTGTTTGCAGTTTCGGTACTTATTTTGACGTAGTCGGCGGTTCCACTGAGACATGCAAGAACTCGATGTCACCTTCGGCGTCATGAACCACAAAATACGTTTTGATGTGCGTTTACGGGCTGGGCTACACAAGTGGTATGCGTAATGCATCTACCCAACAGGGTGCTCATTGTTTACGTATTTGTCTGAAGGAAGTAGATGCTTTGTACAACACACTTTTACTTGACAGAAGAAGAAGGCGTCCCCTTCCTATCGTAATTAGCGCCTTCTTGAGCAAGTGTGTCGAAGTGGCAAAATGACTTCTCAAATAATTCATATCACGGAGCAGTCTCGTATCGTGCCTCCTTCATAATCCCTACAATGTTGGGAACCAGCAGTACTCATCGTACATTTTGGGTGAAAACTGTTTTCGTTCGCTTCAAAGCTCGTAGCGTAGATCACGTGAGGCGACATTTCACTGAGAGGCGTACAGTATTGAGGCGTAGAAGTGGAAGGTTGCCTGCCGTGCTGCTGATCCAGCGTCGTCGAGCTGCCACGCTCGGATGACCTCCCAAAGATGACTAGCCACACCGCATACACCTGTATTTTCCAGGCGCCACGATTTTTCGTGTACAGCGCAGTGCTGGCCTTCTAATGCAACTCATTTTTCCTCTGTTAAGTGTATCCTGCGGCGTACCTTCTGCAACACTACCTATTTATCGGATTATTGGGATTCTCTGGCCTTGTACAGGGTCACCACAGAGCCGAAGGGTCTCCTGTGCTACGCGTTATGACTTCCTCTGGCACTGCGCCCCGTACGCTTTCACCAACGGGGACTCTTGACCTGGAAGTGACACCGGCTTTTGGAAGAATCGACCACTCTGCGGGGTAGACATTACGCTTGAAGTGCCCTCGCCGTCGCTCAAGCTCACTCTGTCGCGAGCCAAGAGTGTTGACCTCTAACAAAGCTGGAAACAAATGTGTGCTCCGCCCTCCCCTAATTTCAGCAGAAGCACTTTCGTGTAGAGGCCAATGCGGTTGATGATTTAATGGAGAAGTAAGTCCTGGAGCTAAAGAATGGAAGTGCAGATAGAAGATCTGTGCAACAGCTCGCTCGGAGTCAGAGGTGTTGCCACACGGCGCGCACAGGAGGAACACGTCATTTTACCGTATAACGACCGCCTCTCGACCACCAGAAATAACTAGGTTGACACCACAATTCAAAGTGTTACGAAGCGGTCCTCAGGTTGTTGGGCTGATGCGCTCGAATTCGACTTGGGGGAATGCTCGGCACGATTAACGCCTTTTGTGGCAGTTTTTTTAACGCTGAGCTCGGGTGGTACAACAGCCTAGTACCTGTGCCCCGAAAGTGAGATTACTGCGCAAGTGTGACAGGAAAACCTTTTCTCCCACCTACCGACTTCTCAACGGAAAGCGACAGCATTTCAGTCTACACGGCATATACACTGAAGAGGCGCCCAGCAACTTTACAAACGCCGGTAGAGGCTAAAAACAAGGCGTGATTAGTAGCAGCTCAATCAAAGGGTGTGGTAGTAGATTACACCCCTACGCTTCCCCGACAGCGATTTCTCCACGAAGCACCGGGGCGTATAGGTACTGCGGTCCCTCGTTGCCCTGAATGTTTGTAAGTCGAACGCACTGACAAGGGGACAGAGATTTCCTTCACAGACGCAACGGTGCGCGCCAGCCGGCGTGGTTCTTCCGATTCTCGGACGCTTCAACCTTAGCGTGTCTCACGTCGGACCGGAGAGCAATTTCGGATGTCGCCTAGGCGGCGCTACGTGAGCCGCTACTTTCAGCCGCTACTTTCAGGCATCACCTACCTTGTCTGCCCTGGAAAATACAGGTCGTCGAACATCTCAGGCTGACATGCGAGAAGAGGTCAGAAGATAACCGTTGAGGGGCGGCTTTACCTGTGTTCCGCTTACTTGTTTCCAAGGGGATAGATGGGGAAGTCTTCGTGACACCTCAACCACGTCTCGAAAGAATGCACGGAGTCACCGATTCCGCGATGACGTAAAGGAGGCGAAACGCCGCGTGCAGGAATCGTGTTGTAGGCGAACTGTCGAGGAATCATCCAGAGACGAACCCGAAAGAAGACGTAAACGTCTGCGTGGAATTTATCGCAATTTGGTGCTGTAGGCTTAACGAGAGCCTGGGTTTTGCATGTTGGTTTCCATTTAACTACCACCAACCAAGGTGGCTGCCAGGGTACACCGCTCAACTGACTGCGTGGACCTTCCATTGTGGCGCTGCAGTGTTAAACTCTACCTAAACAGTAAAACTACTACTCTTGTGCGCGAACACGAGAAGAAAACGAAACTTTGTGCACGGCTTCGGGGCGACACATTTGTGACGCGGGCCGCGGACCGCCTTGGTACTTTGGAAATATACTATTGGGAGGACTCAGTTAGGTTCACGTTCGAGACAAAGCTAAGTGGTTGTCGCACCCACGAGTGCAACCGATTAGCGAGCGGATGGCATCTTAATACGCCGGTGCATTCCGCTTGCTTCTGCAGGTCAAGATGGGGCGAAAGCGTCAACAGAGAGAGAAGAGTGGTCGTCGCCGTGCTCGGGAGGCGAAAGGCGACACTGAGCTGAAAAAATCCACAAAGCGCGACCACAGTGTTCCCACTCTGGTTCGACACTACAGGCGCAATAGTGTACAAAAACTAAACAAAACTCTGCCGATAGCATGCAGAGGAATTGGGACTCGGACACCGTTCAGGATTCTGATCTTCTGTCGCAAAGGAAAGGCAAAGCGAGTAACGTTCAAACCTCTGCGGGCGGGCTGCAGAGGCGTTCCAGCGTTGAAGCTGTCAAGGAAACAAGTCGGAAATCACGCAGATAATGCAACGTCAAAGTCAGAAACCCGCAGAACGTCAAAGATTAACAGGTGGCACGTTGCCCTCGCTTCGAAACCTTGCCAGGTTGATGTCAATGTGGGAAGCCGTTTGGTTCAACGTGGTTGTTCCCTTCCAGCGAGTCCCGCTGCTGTTCATCTGAGTGCCAGGAGCACCCAACGCGACGGGTTCCCTCTTGCTGAACCTGTGTTAAGCAAATTAAAGAAAAACGCAGTTTCGACGTGTTGTGAAAACAGATCGACGGACCGTCTCACTCCCAATCGCGGTCCACCACATGGTCCTGGTCCTTGTACGAGAAGTCGAGCCGGCGGGACTCACGGCGCAATTGACGGCGTGCCTAATGATTCTCGCGCACGTTCAAGCAGGCATTCACTAAATGTCGAGGCTTCCTGCATCGGTCGAGCCAAGGAGGACAACGAAAGTCAAACGTGTACAACAAGACGTTCTCTGAGGAAGCGTGCACGCCTAGGTAACTCTGACTCCAGCTGCAACGGCACATCATCATCGCCTGGGGCGGACGTCGAACGACCAACGCCTCCAGGACGGAAAAAGAGGCGGGTTACGCAGCGTAGAGTGGATCGAAGCGTACTAAAGGGAGCTACGGTAACAAGTGGTGCACCAGCGCCTCCGCTGAAAGTTACCTTCGCACACGATGAAGCGTGCACTACCGTTAGTGAAAGGCAGCCGGCTGGGCCACGGCGTCGTCGGGGCTCCCGACGCAGGGGAGGAGCGAGACGACGGGGCTCGCAAGCGTCTACGCCACACAAAATTAAGACGGCGCCCACCACCATAGTCCAGCGAAGCCCTGTTACAACAGCAACACATGAACAGACGAAGCCGTCGTGCTTCTTGCACTGGCCCGACGATCCAACACGGCCCTTCTGCCGGCCGGCCATCGCTTTTGAACCAGCGGATTTACGCCTTGGATTCAACGGCGTTTTGGAGTGGCCTTGTGTCGTTCCCAATGCAGCGGCGGAGACACCCCATTGTATGTCGCAGACAGACGAACAACCCCGATTCTCCCTTTGCGGCGGTCTGCCAGATCCGCCACGAAGCCCACCTTGGAATAGGAGGGCGACACCAGGGAGCGATGAAGAGCGCCGTGACGGACTAGTTAACCGTCAAAGTTTAGACAGATCCGCAGCAGCTTCGCGTGTGACCACGGGTGCGCACTGCGCCACTGAATGTCAAGAAGAAACGTCACATGGGCTGTCCTCTGCATACACCACACCTGCTCCATCTACAACTCAAGCGACCACGACTGAAGCACGCTACGAGTCCTCAGGGAAGGAGGACTGGAGCCGGCCGTTACAGATGTTAGGGCTAACCCCGGCCGTGCAACGCAGCGAAATACCTTGGAAGCAGGACCGGAGCCAGTTGTCATATACACTACAGGAAACTTTAGCAGTGCAACGTACGAATGCATGCCTTGAACAATCATTACACGAGAACGAATACGACGACTGGACTTTCACACCTCCCAATCCAGAGAGAGCTCAAGCAATCCTTAACTACATGGGAGACACAATCAGACGTATTATTGCTACGACACAGGCAGCGCAGCGTCGCACAGAGATGTACAGCCGGATTTTCGAGCGACTACTTCACATCGATAACCAAACCATATTGCCACGGCAGGAAAAGCGTACTGGAGATGATGCATACTGCACGCCTCCAGGGTACCCAGGAACTACAGTCAGGCAGCCGCCGTCTGTACTTTCCGAGACCCGCGAGGCTGTGAGACATGCGACCGCTGATGTTTGCAGACGACATCATTTTGACCGAAGTGGATCATTTCGAAATGACAGGGGCGTGCAAGCGAATTCACGCTGTCCGCAGGGAGCAATGCAGTCACAACTTCCATCTGTGCAAACTGCACCGGTCGCCTCTCTAACCGGTTTACTCTCCACTAGGTACCTTGCGTTTGGAGCCACACCTTAGTCGAAATCCAGCGTTTGGGTGTGACGGGACTGCGCAGCTGTGCAGCTTCTGAATAAGTACGGCAGAAGCGATTTTTAAGCCCCAGGAACCCAACTAGTCAACCGTAGAGTGCTCCTGACTCTCACACCGCCTCTCTGCCGCGCGGGCCCGCGAACCTGCATGTTCAAACGACTAACGACTAGCGTTGTTGGAACGCCTTGTGTAAGCCAGAGTATGCATTCACATACCTACTATTGTTTGGTCTTCTGTCAAAACTGCACATACTACATCGGCAAAGGAAAAGAGAGCAAGCACTACAATTAAGGAAATATACAGCTGAATCAGCGACGGACGAACCTTCAGATAGTAAGGCGTTCCTCCGTAGAAAGCTAGGTTGTAAAGCTGTTTCACATTTGCATCCTGAACGAATTTAGTACTTTCCGGCTATGCCTTTTATGCGTACCACGCTCTGTCCGAGATATATGCCATAAATTTTCAGGGGAATTGACCGTGTGTTGAAATCCGTCTCCATCCGCTTCCTTTCCCAGTTACGCCTGCTGAGGCCTTTGAAAAGTTTAATCTCTACCTCTCTATGCACGTATCTGTGTATGTAGCTCTTACGTCCTAATGCCGGGGAAGTCTGGTAATCGGATATTAGGCCGGAGGTCGGAATTTGTAGTTTACTTTTCCGCTCAGCATTTGCTTCGTGAAGCGCTGGGCAGTCGCGACAAACCGGCAGGCATCAGCCGGTAAGCCGGCGACCTTGATCCCCAAGGACGTGCTTGCCTAGTGCAGAAGTATCACGAAAGCCGTCCTGGTCGAGCATTGCACATGGTGTGGTATCACGTTGCCATCCTCCGCCGAACCACACGTCTTTCAACATTGGGGTTAGGTTCCTAACGAAAACAGCTGCCGCTTACATGCAACGTGTTTCCACCTACGATGCGATGGTTCAAGTACGCATAAAGGCTCTGAATCAGTTACACTGAATGAGTTTTACATTTCAGTGTCGGTTCAGCTGCCTTACTCACAGAGACAGTTCGATCCACGTGGTGCCCGACTTCTCTGAATGTCCTACGGCTGTGGGTGAGCCTCGACTTTCAAAGTCACACTATCTCACAGGTTGTAGCCCCCTTTTTCAGGGACTTCTAAGTACGTAGCCACGCTTCTCGATGTGACAGTTCGATCCAATAGGCGGTCTGCATTTTCACGTCTAGGAGAACTCTGCTCCAGCAGCTGCCTTTTTGTTTACCCGTGCATTCACACATCATGTCACAGCTTTTGCTGTAGCTTTAGGAGCGGTCCTTTTGCCTTTAACAATGCTGTTTAGGTAGCAGTACAAATCGCCACTCCACACGCCACAGATGACCAGCCGACTATGCGCAAATCAGTCAGCGACAGAGTCGGTGGAGCTCGTAGCGCTACAGGAACGCGGACGTGTGGCATACCGCACTCTGCAGATGTTGAGTGTCACTCGTACCGGCTGCCTGCTATCCGTATTCATCGTCCCGTTAGCGCATTTTGTCTACCCGCTCCACATCAGTCACCACAGGGGTCGCAGTGGCACGGCTATGCCACACGAAAGCAAAGTATTCTAACAAGATACCTGTGGAGGAGCGTTTTTGCTGCACGGAGGTGCAGAATGACGGATGACTCTTTGGAGTCCCACGAATTCTCAAAAAACGCAGCCGCTCCGCTTCCTCAACCGTTAAAACTCTGCTTACGTTACTGCAAAAGACAGAGGCCAGGGCTTCGCGGACGTGCTACTAGCGGGCAACGCTTCCTTAGTAGACTCTAATCACGCTAGCTTCGTGATTACGCGGTGCATCAACCTCAAGCAGAGTCTCGAGAACTGCTATACAACTACCAGTCAGTGTCAGGAGTAGACAGGATATCGCAACCTCTCCCCTGCCAACAACTCGTCGCGTGTACAGCTCTGAAGGTCAGGCAGGAGGAGAGGATCCGGAAACACTGAATCCGTGTTACAACACGGGAACTGTGCACCGCTTGTGCCGCCGCCATGTCTGTATTCGCATTTTTGTGAAGCACAGGCGTTGCCAAACCTGCACAAAAATCAGAAGACCCTCAGTGCCAAGCACCGAAAGACTTGCACACTGAGTACATCATATATATGTATGTCACGCTCGACACCGCAACACTCATACTGGTAAGTTTGGAAAGACAATCCCGCGAACTGCGTAACAGTGACCGGTGACATTAAAGATTCAATCTAGGTACGAAACACGGGCGGATGTGTGTTGTCTAAGGCCCGCAAGCTGCTTAAAGATTACGCCCACATGCAAACGTGAAAGAGCAGTTTCCACTTCGGTGCAGGAAACCACAAGATTTGCAACCTAATCCATTGCTCTGTCCCTGTGTGTGTCTTTCACCTCCAAGAAGCTGCACTGGAAGTCTGGAAGGTTCAAGTGACGAGCGACGATCTGATAGAGATTCGACTGCGGCTACAGGGACCAGAGTTAATCATCTGGTGTGTAAAACGTGTGCAGCTCCAGGCGCAGCTTTGCGGTTGGAGCGTTGAAAGATCCGCATCCAATCAAATCCAGTTTCGCAGGTGTTCTGGGCGGCAGCGAACGCGTGGGCGGCTGCTCACGAGACAGCTTTACCGTAGGGAAGTGTGTGGCTTGAAGCCTATTCAACATAAGCGTCACACCTGTACAGCAATCTCGTGTCAGATAGAACATGGTGTCACTGGGCAAGTAAAAGGAGAGCGAAGGTTCTGGTGGTGGGCTCTAAGTCGCCGAAGAGTCGACAATACGAGTGTTGGACGAGGAGGTCTCGTAAACGTACTGTCACTTGTGTCATCGTCAAGTCGGACCATTACCAGAGCCCTGAGCACTACAACTTGCATTTCGGGGAAGGAAATGACGTCTGGTTTCCCGTACGTGGTTACCACGTCAAGGCACCGCATAGATTCGCTACCATGGGGATGGCGCACACGTTTGCACTGCGCCGAAGAAGCTCGCAAACAGCAGACGGACGGAACGGCGTATCTGCTGGGCAGCAGCCCACGGGTAGTAGGGAGCCGCTTTCAAACGCATCTGATTTTCCTGCCACCACTAGGCCTCAAACTGTCTAAATTGTAGTAAATCTTCCACGTACATTCGCGTGCCGGCTGGTGAGACGTGTAGAGGAAGAGGTGAGCTTCCCTTTAATCTTCGTTGACACCTCAAAAAGCACAGTCTCCAGTTGTTAGCAATGCGCCACGTCAGTTTTCGCAGAATAACCATATTTCGAGGGAGAACTTTGTGGACGCTTCCGCTGACGAAGACGGAGGTTCTTTAAAAGCTCTGCCCTAGGAATCCAGTGGGTCGCACTGGTACACAACGGAGAAAGCTAACGCACTGTACCACGACTATATTCTTGTTCTGCATGACAGGCTGCATCACTCTCCCACAGGTTTCGCCTTGCTCCGTAATTCTCGGTCAGCATTTCGTCCACCGAGAGGAAACGTGTACAACTTCTTGACAGCCCCGCGGGACTGCCCGAATCCTACGCATGGCTTGTAGAAGCCTGCTACCCCCGGATATTATGCAACAGAGGCGTCCACGCTGCGCGCCTGCGTCCCGTTTCTGCAGTGTGTCAGAGGGGGCTACGATGCTCTGCCACTGTAAACTTGCTTAGTTGCTGCAGTGGCGATATCACTTGTTTAGGGTGGTCCGTGTCTAAGTCGCCCCTCTCTCGTTGCCAACAGGTAGACGACGGGTGAATGGATGCCACACCGCTTTGCACTCGGCTTTCCCTGTCAAGGGATTCGCACGTACACTAGCATTCTCCGTCCGCGTTAATGCATCAATCAACGATAACTTGTATCCGATAAAAAAGCGGTTCAGCTGCAGTAGTGGTATCGAGCCCACAATAGTACGCCGAGGCGCACTTAAAGCGGTAATCGCGTGAGGTAAACTGACCCACATACAGATTAACCTGACGTCCTCATATTTTAAACCCAGACTCACAAGATTTTGAATATTTGCAGTGCTCGACCATTAATGTTGTCGACTGTGCCAAGTGTCTATCAAGGTCTTTTGGGGTACCTGTTTTCGTTTGTTAGGCATCCTCTCGGAGCGCACTCAATTGCTGTGTGTGTGTTCGTGGCTAATGGATTCGTGAGGAAATTTAAGGTTCTCCTATGGGGTCCTGCGAAGGGACAAGATTTCTGGACGCTGAGACAGGAATACCCGTATTGTCCGCTCCCCCTGCACCCCCCTTTCCCCTCCTAGGTCAAGCGCAACGCTGTCTGTGGTTGTTAGCCAGATTTTTCGGCTCGCCACATACGTGCGAGCGCGTACGGTGGACGAGCGATAGAAGCTGCGACGTCCTGTCTTGGGGGATGCGCCGATGTGGGGGTCTAAATCATTTTGCACGATAAATGTTACTTTCATTTTGAATCATCTGCGTTCTGTAAAAAGGATCACGCTTTTCTTTTGTCCACGCCTCGAGCCAACCACCGTCCCTAATCAATTCCGTCTACCCTGTAGCTTCAAGCTCAGGAATCTGTTCACCTGTTTTAGAAGGATCATTCAAAGATACGCTTCGTGCACCCGTAAGTCGCAAAGATCAAGTACGCGTGCCTTGCTTACAGCTACGCTGCACCAACCAAAACTCAAAACGACGACACCTACACCCTGTGTCTCAAACTTAGCACAAAGCTTTTTTAAACAAAGGCATTTCACGACTTCACAAGAGTCCTTTTCTGGCCTCGACTCTCTTTGTCTATGTGTCAAGTGAAGTCAACGCCATTGACTTGCCTACGCAAAGAGATCTCCCCTCAAGTCTGCTGTCTCAGGAGCTCACGCAAGGTGGTTGAGAGACTTGTGTGCGACTACTTCAAAATCTCCACAGATGCGCCACTACGGTGTACGACAAACAGAGCACGCCGACGGTGGTGTCTCGTTGAAACGCAGGCTGTCGCACCGTTGGATTTGTAGATACTTGCCTCCAGAGAAGCAGAAAACTTCATAAAAGATACTTAATGTTGTCAGCGTGCAGCCTTCGAAACAGCCCTTCTCGCTGGTTTTCCACAGGCTACTGAAGCATGCAGAACTGCTAATCGACAGGCGTCCGGAATGTCGCCTGAAGGAACTAGTTCGTCATCTATCTCAGCACGTCCTCTGCGCCAATTTTTCACCTGCTTTGTGACCGAGGTCCCGCATATGTATTTGCGCAAAGCATGATCACCCAGAGCAAAAGTGTGGACATGTGGAATTGTACAAATGCGTTTCGATTGATGCTTTCGAAGAACGAAGGAGGATACAGACTAACTTCAAGGAGGGTAGCCCGCGTAATTGCTTGACTGTGTCCCTTTTACAGGCTTTTCTACACGAAAGCAGACACGTACATGTACGTGTACGTAAAGATATATATATATATATACATATATATACATGTATATATACATATATATATATGCGTATGCATCCGAGATATTCAGGCGGCACTGACCAGTGCTGTAACAGTTTTCCAAAAGGCAATCACCCATGCAAACAACAAATGTGCATCACCACGCGAGTGATACTATGCAGGTTTGTGTGAGATGACACTTCACACGAACTTCGCCCCGTCCTAGGTGATTTGGCTCCGAATAAGTAATACTCGCCAGCTGACGGCCAGTGGCCTTCCTCATACAACACGTGACTATGCCTGGTGTCTTGTCAAAGCTTCTACGTTATCTTGACAGTCTTCCCAGATCTTTTTTCTGAGTTTAAACACTTTCCTGGAAGGTATTTCGCGGTCGGCCCTCTAAATAGAAAAGCATTACCTGCCACGAAGCCTTGTCCAAAAGCCTGGTGTACCGCGTGACAGTGTTGCACCTTTCAGCGTCATCTGCATCTCCGCAGCACACCTACCATTAGCTTCGAACTCACGCAAGATGCGTATCAACGGGTTTTTCCAGATTCTTTCCTGTAACTTGTAGCACTCCCGTACAGAACTCTATCCCTGAAAGACACTTCAGGTTCCCGTGGAAGTAGACCTGCCGGCTGTATAGTTTTTTGCAAGGTAGGAAAAAGGTATGACCCACAGCCTTGAATTCTGTCCTGCTGGACAGTCATTCCTACGCAATCGCCCGTACTTGCCCCACTAACTGCAAACCCCACTCTCATCCACTGTGACTGAAGCAGTCCGTTGAAACACGAAAACCAAGCCTACAGCATCTTTAGCAACTTCCAACATGACTCAAAAGTCACGAGGCAGAAGCAGACGAACTCGCGGAACGGCTTCCCGCCGTACCCGACGTCAGAATACGAAGACTATGTCTCCTGCTTTGCCGGATACTCGACACCAACAACAAAAGCAGGTTTCAACTAGTGGATTTTCTGACGCAAAACGACGATCGTCTCACACAGAAAACGGCGGAATTCCTGTAGTATTCGTGTCGGACCAGAAGGAAACCTTAGGTGCAAACATCAGCAAAGCCCAAGCTCACCCAAAGGAGACGGTACGCACAAGCCGAAAAAGACCTCGACAGATGACTGCACACCGCCCATGCACCAGGAGTCAAACTGCTGGTGGCGTCACCAGGCTCAGCTCTGACGAGTTTTGTGCCGGGGTTGCTGCTACCGAAGACACCTATGCCAAATATTACCCGAATCGAAGTGCTTGTGGGCATCTGACGTCTCCTCCGCAAGAGTCGAACGAAGACACATTCGCAACGACTGCGAAACTAGAGACTACAGGTGCACAAATCAAAAGAGGTAGACGAAAGCGGAGGTCCGTCGAACGTGCACCATCCGAAGACCTACCTGGTGCCCAATTGTCGAAAAAGCGCCGCATCAGCTGGGTCTCTCATCAGACGTGTGCTTCTTCGGCTCTCGACTCATCAGGAAAGCTACCCTGGGCTGAAACAATTCGTACGCATCTTTCAGAGCCGGACGAAGCATCCCAGCTTAGCAAGGCAGCAAGCCAGCAGCAAACTCTCAGTAGCTCCAGGTCTTCCTCGCCTTCAAACTGTTCCCAGCAGAGAAGGCAAAGTAAGTGTCGAACGCCGAGCAAAAGACGTTCCTATCCACGACCTCGAGCAAGACAAGTCCTCCCGGCCTCCATCGTTGGGCCGCAAGATCATAGCATGTCCGTGAACAGCGCATGCGACCAAACACGTCCCACTTCGCACTTTTGCGAAACCTTTGAGCTAGTCACTGGACGCTTCAACGCTGACGAGAGAGATCCGCCGTCAGAATATGAAAGGGTAGGTGTCGCTGCAGGCTGTTCTCGCGTTTGCCCCAGAAAACAACTCCCCCAGGAACTCACATCGGAAAAACCGTTCTTCTTTTTCTCTAGGGATCTGCCAGAGCCATCCGCACCACGGTGGGACAATTGCTTTTCTCCGCACGCAAGTTGTCAAAAGCAGTTCACGGACGAGTCAGAAACCAGGAGTCCTACTTCTTCGGTAAAATGGAAGAAGAAGGTAATTTCTGCACTGGGGACTTGCATTCCGGAGACAGTAATAAGAGAAGCGGCAGCGGCTCCTCCTGTGTTCGATCTGCCTGAGGGAGCAGATAGCAGCGTCCTTTGCGACCAGTACCTTCAAATCTGCAGTCGAATACTGTCCTCACGAATGCCACGTCTTGCGAACTCTAATGTCACAGTTGCCGCGCCCTCAGAAAATGACGTTATCAGCTGTGCGATGAGACCTCTCGAACAAGGCGAAGTGCTTAAAAATTTCCAGTCGTTCCCACACGGTAATGCAGCCGGGCGCCCCACCGCGGCCAACAGTACGGCGGTCTTCTCTGGCTCTTCCGGACCGCGGGGTCAGCCGTCACTCACAGTTAATGCCCAGTACAGTCAGACAGGTTCACTGTTGACGCCTGTCCCTCAGAGAGCCTGTTCTGTTACTGGGTCGCCTTCTCATACCGCAGGAAGGAAGCTGAAATTGTGCCGACTGCTGCTGCAGAAGTACAGAAGTCGTGTACTGTCGCGCCCTGACGGCGACAGGTGGCGACACCTGTTTATTCTCTGTGAGCCAAAGCCGAAATGGAGGACTGCTAACGGATGCGCGTCCTAGAACAAGTGACGAATCGGGAATTCGAAGTGGTGTGGACATAGTGGTCGTCGACGGGCATCTAGTGCTCTGCACCCTCAAAAAGTGCATTTTACATGGTTGACTGCGTCGTGGCCAAGTGAAGCGAATGTGACCACATTCAACAGAAACAGAGGAAATGCACGCGGCGGCTCCCCGACGTCGGACATCAAAATCGTGGTGCAGAAGGTGAAAGTTGTTATAACAAATCAAGGAGTTTGACACCACACGACTTGGAGGCTACAGTCTGATGAATGCTACATTCATGCACAGTTCGAGGATTTATGCTTCCATTACGCTGCTGTCAAAGAGGAACATATTGTGAGTCTATCAGAAGCACTTCCTTCGTCCAGGTATACGAGCGTGTGAACGTGAACGCCTTTTTTCCATCCTCTACTCATCTAAAAATATATTTATATATATATGTATATCTATATACATTTTCTCGGCAGAAAATGGATGGTATCCCACAAAGTCTACTGTTGACCATGTAAGGAATACGCGTGCATGCTTAAATACACACCACCATTGAATGCGACTGTGCTGTGCGTGTGCGCGCGCTTTTCAGTGAAGGCCTTTAAGCTTCCATTCACAGAGTCATGGTCGGTCATCGGTCAAGTGTGACTTGTATGTATACGGGCTCAAACCTTCTGTGCAGTGCCGTGTTGTGGTGGCCGCCTTCGAGCCCACACCCGTTGCGTGCTGCTACAGGAAAGCCTTAGTCTGCATAACCAGGCAGAACTGACCTTTATACACGAATCAAGAGGCGACCTCACGATATTTATGCAAGGGTCTCTGGGCCTCTAGTGTGGATTTTCGTACCGTCGCTGCGCTTTAGTGAAGGTGCGTCAGTCGTTGTTGTTGTCTTTCGGAACTTATTTCAAGCTTAACAAATATAATTCAGTTTTAACTTGCCGACGTGTGTGATGTGAAGCTCAAGTGGAGAAAGCCGCACAACCCCACTGCGCCTACTAGCTTCAACCCTCCAGAACACCGCAGAGATACACGAGCCTGTTGGAGGAAACAACAAGAAGTCAAACCGTTTAGGGTGCTCGCGTAATTAATACAAGGTTTCCACATCCGCTGTGAAGGTAAAAACGAGTGCTGCTAGTTCCACTCCGTTGTGCAGTCCATTTTACGCAGCAGGAAATTTCTCTGCCGTCCAGTGACCACACTTTCTCTGTGCGAATCATGATACCCTGTTCAAACAAGGCTTTCGTGTGCATTCTGCACGAATGTCCTACAAGCCGTTCAGAGACTGGCAAAGCGTTTTGGGGGAGAGCTATAACCAGCACTGAATCCATACCTCTTATCAGATATGCGGATTGCTGCTCTGAGTCAAGAGTGCAGACCCTGTCACTTCAGGCAGATGCATTCGAACCCGACAAGCCGCTCCACCCTCCACAGCAGAGCACACTTTGAAGAGCAGCAATGAAAGGTGTTTGGGCGTGCCGGTATGTGCAGTATACGCCAGCTACCTGAATTCGCTGTTTGAGATCTTTTGTAAGGCGTAGACAACGGACCTGTGTACGGGCGGACCGCATCCTTAACGCAGGCGGCGGGCTTGGTTGGAATGGACGGACGCAAATAGGGCGCGAGCTAAAAGTAGTGATACAAAGGGCAATTCTAACTTGCCGTTTCTGCTGCTGTCGCACGCGATAGAATTTTCTGGCCGGCGCCCTCCGCCACAAAGTCCTCTGTCATTGGCTTCCTCCGCACACGAAACCACAACTGCGGGTGGTTGCATGAACTGCTTCTGTCTACGAGTGTGTGTAGCATACGATTGTGGTAGTTGACTGTCGAGTGTCACTTCATAATGAGCGTACACCTGCATTCTGTCTAATTGGAAGGCTTGCCCAACGAAGAGCTCTGCAAAGGTAGAGCAATTCACGCCATCCGCAAGGTCTATTTTGAGACGTGCACGGCGGAGGACCAAGAGTGTCGCCATTGGGGTGAGGCTGAAACAGCAAGTGCTCCACGCCTCTTTGAACAGTAACCGACAACTCTGGATCTTCACCGGGGCATACTTGCTGGTCGACAGTCAAGCAACAGCAGAATCGTGTTCACGGGAGCACGCTACGTTGTTGCAGAAAACAGGTGCTGGTTTGCAGAGATTGTTTCGGAATCGTCACTCGCCCATACTTCCGTAAACAGCAGACTCGGCAAACTCAGTGTCGAGTTTCAGTCACTAGCGAGCTCACAAGCAGCACTGTACTCTACGCAGGCGCGGCTCGCGCGCGCGCGACACGCACTCTCTGTGAGCATTGTGAACGCCCACCAGCGATCACGCGAATGTACAAATACACGCATAAACGTATTCAACGGCGCAATGACACGGAATCGTGTTACCATGAAACGGCGAGGACGGAATACTAGCGTACGCGAGTGAGACCACTTGACAGCCTCAACACTCGTGTGGTAGGTAACTCACAATTTCTCGGAGATGCTGAAGTACATAATCTTTCCTCGTAGGTGTAGAAATCACTCCATAAGACAGTTTCCCTAGTCGATGTCAGGCGTTTCTCAAATGTGCAAGTGTTCGTATTTTGCTCCGCACGGTGGCAAGCTTACCCTTGTGAGATAAAACTTTGAGGTGATGCACTTCTCTGAAGACAACTGCAGCCGTCTGGGAAACAATGCACTCCGTTGAAACAAAGTGAAGACGTACACACGGTGACATTCTCATATGCAGTTACGCGTGTATGTATGTATGTACGTATGTATATATATATATGTATGTGGACAAGGCTAACGCATTCTTCCCTTGCTCAGTAAAAACGTGTGCCACAAAGCTTTCGCCATTCTTCAAAGAAGAGAGTTCGAGGGACAGGTATGTCAACCTCAAGCAGGCGGCTGTTGCCAAAGCACCGCTCACTTTGCAAGACACCACCATTGTGCAATTCAGCATACGTTTCACTACATCCTGTTTCTGCGATGGGCGCAGCTGTACCATCGACACATACTTGCTGTCCGAGTGGTTCTTCGAAGGGCGGTATGGGTGTCCTGCGCTTAGAAGAGGTGTCCTCTGCTGCTGCCAGGTTTGACTCAACAGACACAGCGTGTTTTTCTGTGGCGCCATGTGTAGATGTTGGATTTCGTGCGGTTGCCGCTTCCATCCATCCCTTGTCTCCGCTACGGACGTCCTCGTGGGGGACAGCTGCTGCACACGACGACGACACACCTGCTGCTGTTTTGCTCGTTGTTGAGCAGTGCCTCCAGGCTGAGGAGAGCTGAAGCGCCAGTGTGGCATCGCTGAGCAGATTAAAGTGCACGTCAAGGCCAAAGTTCGGATCGACAGCAACGCGGCAACTGAACAGTTCTGCTTCTGCCTCTTGCTGGATCTCCTGTTCGTGCTGATAGTCCTTCAGGACGTCGACGAGTGCTACTGGCGCCGCTGCTAGTGCTCCTGCTGCTATTGGTGCTGCTACCGCCGCTGCGTGTTTGTGGGCTTCTAGCTCCACGTGGGCTGCTGAATTGTGCACCCTTGCGTCGGCGAGTGTATCCGCTGCCAACTGCGCTGCTGCTTCCATCTCCGTGTGACGAGAGAAGGGAGGCACGTGTTTTGGCAGTGGACTCTCTGTTGTGTCCTCGGCCAGAGCCTCGCAAGCAGCAGCAACAGAGACGCTGCCGCGATATCCTAAGCAGAGAGCTCGGCGCTGGAAGCGTGGCATGTAATAGCGTGCAAAGCCTACAGTAGTGGGTGGGGTACTGGTGTGACGCACATAAGGCTTGACACCTCCCGTGGTTTCGACTGCGTCCAGGGCACCGTCTCTCACAGGAGCATCGCAGCTTTCTGCTGCACGCAGAAGTGCTCGTAGAAAACCCAGCGTTTCTCCTCTTACAAACGGCCGCCTCCCGTCGAACATCTGTCTGCTACTGCAGTGCACCCATATTTGTTTAAGTCCACGTCGCTGTTCTACCTTTGAATCTCGTGCCTCTCTACTTTGCTGTGTCACCTGGAATGCTCGTTCCTCACACTTCTTCTTCACTACGTCGTCTCGACGTGTTGAACACGCACACTGATCTGCTTCATCGCGTTCACGCACAACCTTCGTGGAGTGCCTATCTGCTGCCGTTGACTCCGTATACTCCCTCTCTACGTCCACCTCTCCTTCCCGCGAAAAAGCACGCCTTCTCTCGCAAGTGTCAGATTCTTCCATCAAAAAAAGGCAACGACAGGTGTTTCTGATGACGTCGGTGTTTGTGACAAGGCTGCTGCTGCTGCCGCCGGCACTGCTGCTTGTCTTAGTGGTGCTGCCAGAGTTGTTGGTGGTGCTGGCGCCGACATCGCGCGTGCTGCCTTCAGTGCTGCTAGTAGGGGGACACGTACTGCGGTCGATAGGGGTGCGGCTATTAATGTTCGTACTCGTGCTGATGCTACTGGGGCTTGTCCTGCAGCAGCAGGAAGAACAACCAGACTGTCCAGAGTTGCAGCACGTGCTTGTTTGCAGCTGGTGGTGGCACCACTGCTGCTGCGCGGAAGCAACAGAGAATTTCGCTGCAACGTCACTGACAATATGATGAAGGGGGGGATAAAACTGCGTCGGTGTAGCAACGGTAGCAGAGGAAGATGGGGAAGCACAGGGTGTCGTTTGGAAACGAGCCATAAGCTGTGCATGCGATATTTCAAACAGCACGTGAGGCACAGACAGCCCGCCGTCCACGATGTGAAGTGCGTGTACTCTGCTCCAGAAGGAAGAAAGGGCGGGACACAGTGCAGCACTTGTCCCGCGACAGCAGTCATCCTTCACATCTGCGGCAGAAGTCTCAAGGAGACGTGCCGCAGCAGCTGCAGGGGAATGAATAGTAGCTCGCGTTCCAGCAGGGCGTGCGGTCGCAGCAGCATCGACAGCGTAGCTATCCCTGAGCCACGTAGAACTAGCAGTCGCACCACGGGTAGTTTCACCCACGTGTGGACAACAGGGAGTGCCAGGGGGAGCGGCAACAGGCGAAGAAGGAGCCACCGTGCTGCTGCTGTTGTTGTTGCTGTTGCGGCTGCTGCTGCTATTGCTGCTGCTGCTGCTGTTGCTGCTGCTGCTGGGCGCGTTCGAACTTTCTGCCGCCTCTTCAGCTGCCGCAGCAGCTTCACTTTTCTCTCCTGAAAGGAAGCACCTCACGGCAGCAGGATAACGAGAGCGGGACCCACCAGAAGGCGCAACAGCAGCAGCTGCTTCTTCTGCATGTGCAGAGCTTGGGCCGGCGCACAGGTCGGTGCAGTAGGCAGCGACGATGGCGTTCCTTGCAGCAGAGACTCGCCAGCAGCGGCACTTGCTGCGGAGGCAACTTAGCACGACGGCAGCTCCTTTGCTGAAGCCCAGCAGCGTGATTGACGTGTTCTGCCAAAATTCGTCGAGGACCACTCCACAGCAGCAGCGCGCAGCAGTCGCATCGCTCGACGAAGACGCATCGGCAAAAACAGAAGTACTTGGGAGCGCGTTGTTTGCGGTTGTCGCCCCATTCCTCTCTTGTTCACGCTGTTGCTTCGCCTCTTCCCCCCGCAGCGGCTGCACCTCTCCTCTCGCCTGCCCTGTCTGCTGTGCCTCCTTGTCAAGCTGCTGCTGCTGCTGAAGGCGCAGCTGCTGCGAGTGCCGCTGCTGCTGTTGGATGCTCTGTGCATGCCATCGCTGTTGTTGCGGGAGTCTCTCCCTATCGTCCTGCTGCTGTTGCACAGCTTGCCCGGTGTCTGGCTGCTGCTCGCGTTGCTGCAGCTGCCGTTTCAAAGAGTTCAGCAAACAAATGAGATGCTGGGCTGCCGAGAACGGGTCGCTGCAGTCTTGGCTTCGCTGGGATCCCCCAACTCTCAAGTTTCTGTTTGTTGCTATGCGTGTGGGTTCCTTCGCTTCCTCTGCGGAGTCCTTCTCTTTTGCCTGCTGACTCCCCAGTTGCTGCTGCTGCGGCTGCTGTAGCAACGAGAGCTCGCTGTCGCGCTCATTCGTCAGAGATGCAGACGCTTCTTGCTCACCCGTGTCCATCACAGCTTCCTCTTCATCTTTTGGCGAATAATCTATACCAGCAACAGAAAGACCGGCTGCGGAAGATAACGACAGTGGCGAAAACCGCTGCTGCTGCTGTTCAGGAGGCTGCGTCGCGTTTCCCTCCGGTGCTTCCTTTGTCTCTCCACTCGCCGACGTGCTGCTGTCGCCCTGCTTGAGAGTTCCCCACCTGTTGCCGCGGTCACTGGTGGTACTGCTGTTGCTGCACCTCCTGCTCGGGCTGCTGCCGTTGACGGCGGAGCTGCTATTGTTGTTGCTGCTGTTACTGCTGCTGCTGTTACTGATGCTGCTGTTACTGCTGCTGCTGTTACTGCTGCTGCTGTTACTGCTGCTGCTGTTGCGGCCGCTGCCGCTGTTTTCCCCCGCGCTTATGCTGCTGTCGTTGGCGAGGCTGTTACTGCTCTCGATGTCGTCGGCCGTGCCACCGCTGCTTCTGTGGCGCCGGAAGAACGCTAGAGATTCCTCGATCGAATAAGGAACTCCACTTGCATCGCAGGGCATGAAGTGTCTGTACACCGCATGGTGTCTAACTACAGCAGCAGGACGCACGAGCAGCAGCGCATGCGTCGGGAACCGACTGCTGAGAAGCCAGAAAACTCCCTCCAGACTATACGGATAATGCGAACAGCAAAAGGTGTCTTCCTCATCTTCCTCCTCCCTCTCCTCCTCTTCCTCGTCCTCCCACTGCTGCTGCCCCGGCTGCAAGTGCTGCTCCTCCACCTGCTCCCGCTGTTTCTCCACCTGCTGCCCCTGCGGTTCCAGCTGCCGCCCCTGCTGCTGCCCTTGCCGCTCCAGCTGTTGTCCGTGCGGTTTCAGCTGCCGCCCCTGCGGTTCCAGCTGCTGTTGCTCTTGTAACTGGTGCTGTTGCTGCTGCTGCTGCGACTGCTGTGGCTCGTGCTGCCACATCTGCTCCTCCTCCTCCTGGCGCTGCTCGTGCTGCTCCTGTTGCTGGGCAGGCTGCGGTGGTCGCGTTTGTACAGGATGCTGCTGGTGCCGGTGCTCCTGCTGCCGCCGGCGCTGCTGCTGGGGCTGCTGTTGCCGTTGTCCTTGCACTGCTGCAAACGAGGAAGAGGAAGGAGGACTAAAGAAGTCAGATATATCGCCAAGAAAAACTACTAGCAGCTGCCGTGGGGCGCAGGTCTCTTTCACAAACGTTGCTGCGCTGGCCTTCGTATGCACGCACGTGCTGTTGCTTACATAGCCTTCTCTTCCGCGCACTGCGACGCAGCCGCAGCACCACTCCTGTTGCTGCTGCTGCTGCTGCGGCCCGCTGTTGCCCTGCTCCTGCGAAGCCCCGAGTTTCTCTTCCCCCGTCGCGTGGCCATTCACATCTTGACGCACCTGCTGCCATGTGCTGCTGCTTGTCGCCGCTTCCTCTTCCGCCTCTACTCCTCCTGCTGCTGCTCGTCCTCCCCCCGTAGGCCTTGTGCCATAGCAGGAAGCAGCAGTACCTGCTCGACCTGTCCCTCCTGCAGCACCACCTGCGGCAGGATCGAACGGGTTCGCACTTGCTGCCGCAACGTGAGACGTGCGAGCTGCTGCGGCTGTTGCAGCTGAGGCAGACTCAGCTCCCGCGCGCAGGCAAGTGGTCTCTGCGTCTGCTCCCGCAGGATGAAGGGTCGGGTCGGCTACTGCACCGGGCGCTGCAGCCCCACAAGGAGCAGCACCTGGTGCTGCTGCGGACTCAAGTGCCTCTGTGTTTCTGCTCCTGCTGCCGCTGCCGTATGCAGGCTCCGAGGGAGGGCGGTACAACGCCCAGTTGGCGTTGCCTTGCAGGCCCACGAGGCGATACACCGCAGCGGCGACTGGCATGCTGCTGCTAGGTCGTACTTTAGCCGCATACACTCTGTTCGCTGCTGCCGCTGCTAGCAAGGGAGGAGCAGGAGGACAAGGCCAACCTGCTACGCGTGCTGCTGCACCGGAACCGCTGCTGCCACCAGAGCATACCTCTTGCTGCTGCTGCCGTTGTTGCAAGGCGCCGGCGCAGGTAGTGCTGGATTAAAATTTTCCCCGTGCACCCCACCACAGACACGTACTCGGACTGCTGCAAGAGTCCTCGAGATGAAGCAGCAGGACGGCGGAACTCGCTACCCTACTTGTGCTGCGGCGCTGACTTTTGCGATGCGCTGCTGCTGCTGCTGCCCGCGCGCCCCCGTCGGTGTGCGTTCGCTGCCGCTGTTGCTACAGCGTTGTTACCGCTGTCTGAGCTGCCCCATCGCTCGTTGCGCCTGCTGAACGAGTTCCTGAAAGCCGCTGCAGCTGCTGCTGCCACCGGCTCGGTTGCTGCTGCTGCGTCTGCTTCCTACCAGCTGCCGCTTGGTGGTGCACACCTGAAGCGTCCGTGGCCCTGCTGCCGCTGCTGCTGTGTTCGCTGCTGCTATCCTTGCGGCACGACTGCTGCTTGCACGTCTCCGCAGGATGGAAGGTGTGTTGCAGGCGAAGAAGCAGAACCACCGCCGCAGCATGCAGCGCCCGCCTACCGATATGTCGCTGCTCCTTCTTGCCGTCGCTTCCCCCTGCCCGCCCCTCTTCTGCTGCTGCTGCTCCCTGCCGCTGCTGCCGGTGCGTCGCTGCCGCGGTTGCTGTTATCTTGTGGAAGAGCCTGCCTCATGCAGAGACACCGTGCGCCCTCCAGTCCCGCAGGAGCAGCAGCAGCCGTTGCCGTCTGCGCTGTCTCGACAGGCGACACTCAGCAGCAGCAGCAGGGCAGCAGCACGCACGACAGCTGGCACTGCAGCAGTCCCACACCAAGAAGAAGTGAGCGCGGATCTTCCGAGTAGACACTCGCCGACAAGTGTCAATCACTCGGAGAATTTTGGCTTTTTCATGAATTCTACTTGGCAGAAGAGGCTGCCCTGGGCAAGGAATTATCAGCAGACACGAGAAGGCGGATAATGAAGAAGAATAAGAGGGACAGGAAACGGCAGCTGTCGCCTATTTCTGCAGCAAGGAGTGCAGCGTGCTGCCCGCTGCAGCGACAGTCCAGCGGTGCCTGCTGCTCTTGTGTTGCTGCTGGCTCTGTTCCTCCGCTCTCTGCTGGTGGGGTGTCGGAGCTGCCGTTGTTGCTCGATCGCAGCAGCAGTGCTCTAAACTTCAGCTGCAGCGACAAGTCCACCGGCACAAAAGCAGTGCGACGCAGCAGTCGGACTGCAGAAGACGCAGGGCAGAAGAAAGCGGCTGCCGCAGCAGCAAACTTCACGCAGGCTAATCAGCGGCAGCACCGCAACAGCGCCACACGGATGCCCCCGCAGCAGCAGCTCACAGACAGCAGCTGCACCGCGTCGTGCAGCACGCGCGACAGCAGCAAGAGCAGCAGCAAAAGGCGACCCTCTTTGAAAAAGGCTCCTGCAGCGGAAGGTCGATTCGCTTCGCAGCAGTTTGAGCGTAAAGAGCAACAGCAGCTGTTGGCCGCGAAGACAGCAGAGCAGCAGCACTGCTGCTCTTCTCACTCCAAAAGCAGCTGCTGCTGCAGGACAAGGAGAAGAGGAGCATCTCAGGTGTATCGCAGCAGCAGCAGCAGCTCACGCATACACATGCAGATCAACAACTGCAGCAGGGGGCATGCAGGCCGGAAGGAGCACACGTGTGGCGTCTCGCAGGCAACAAGGTGTAAACAAGTAAGCTGCCATATACTCAGACGCACAGGAGCAGGTGCAAGCGAACTGCAGCAGGTTGTCTGACAGGACAGCACCAGCAGCAGCACGACAACAGCAGCACATGCAAATGCAACGCAGCAGCACGGCGGGGGGGATCCGGAGGGTCTTCGCAGATCGAATCACCGCAGCAAAGACTTCCACTGACGACTACTTCCGTAGTGTACCTTCCCTAGAAGAGAAAAAACGGTACACAGAGAGACGGAGAGAACAAAGCGCGTCTCATAACGACATGTAGGAAGATAAAGCCTTCAGAGAAAGCCGTCTCCTGCGGGCGTCTCCTGCTGTGGCTTTGCTGCTTCCCCGCGACACCCCCTCTCCTCCGTCGTCGCTGCTGCATTTCCTGTGCGTTGCTTTAGTGGCCTGCATTGCTGCTTCATCGCTCATTTACCCGCTACTGCTGCTGCTGCTGCAGTGCTAGGCCGACTTGCGCGTGAGCCTGCTGTTGCTCCTGCTGCTGTTGTTGCGGACGTGCTGCTATTGCCGCCCCATTCGTTGCGAGCGCCCCCGTTGCTACTGCTGTGGTTGTGCATACATTTATATGTGTATGTATGTGTGTACGTATGGCTGTGCTGCGCTGCCGCTGCTGCTGCTGTTGCTGCTGCTGTTCCTGCCGCAGTACCCTGCTGCAGGAAGTGGCTGCCGAGGAAGCTATTCTCCTTCGCCGACAGCTCTGGCGAATCTCCAGGATTGATTTTGCTCATGTGTCGCTGCTGCTGCTGATGCTGAGACTTTCTCAGCCGGTGGCGGTGGTGTTGCCGCTGCCGAGGGCCTGCCGCCGCGCGCAGCGTCGTCACAGCAGCTCCTCCGTGCTGCTGCTGGCCGCGTTGCTGCTGTTCCTGCTGCTGCTGCTGGACCTGCGCCGTTGCTGGAACTGTCCTGCGGTATCTGTTGCTGTAGTGTCGCTGTCTCTCCTGCTGCGGCTTCCCTTCGGTGTGGCGCTGCTGTGGCGCTGCTGTGCGGCAGCTTCTGCTTTTCTCCTCCTGGAGCGTCTCCTGTGGACGCGATTCCTTTGCTGTCAGCCGCCTTCTGTAGGCGTCTCGGGAAAAGAAGTGGAAGACGAAGAGGACGTAGCAGCGAATTTCTCTTTTTCTGGTGTGTCTCAGGACGACTGCTTGCTGCTGTCGCTGCCGCTGTTGCTGCTGTCTTGACCGACCCAGCCGCCGGTGCATGCATGCACGGCAGCGCAGCGCTACCGGGCGCTAGCCGCACAGCAGCCGGCTCGGTTCTCTCGCATATTAATAAAGGACGCACACGGAAATTGAACAGATTTTCTTTCTGCTGCTGCAGCACATCGCGACCTCCGTGCGTCTCCAGGTGTCACCGGCTGAGGCAGAAGAAGGAGACGACCAAAGCAACGGGTGTCGCCGCACATGAAGCAGCAGCAATGCTGCATTCAGGCAGGCTTCGGCGGCAGCGCCTGCTGGATTTGCAGTAGCAGCGACAAAGAAAAAGAGCAGTGCCATGACGGTTGCAAGATCCCACACGTGCGGCCACATCACTCAAGCTGGTAGACTCCAAGTTGCTGCAGTGATACCCACACCAACTGCAACCGCAGCCGCAGCAGCAGCAGCGGGGAGACTGCGGCGGCAGCCGCAGCAGCAGCAGCAGGCAAATTGCAACTGGGGCCAGGGGTAATTAACGAACGGCAATTCCTTCAACAGCCGCAGCATCGAAGGAGGGTGCCGCTGCCCAGTTCTTATCGAACATGTACTGGGCAGACGGCAGAAACTGCAGCGGCGCAGACAGCAGCAGCAGCAACCGTGTGGCAGCACACCGACAGTACCAGCTGCCGCATAGGGGATGCAACAGCGCAGATAACCCCAGAAAGTGGACAACAGCGCAGCTAGCTGCAGCCACCGATGCCGACAGCTGTATACAGCACCATCTTGGTCGCTCTAGTGGCAGTTTCTCAGCGAGCAGCAGCAGCAGCAGCATGGTGGAGGGCCGCAACAGGATAACAGAGAGGAGTAGTAGTAGCAACAGCAGAGAAAAAGTCAAGAGTCGTGGTGGCGGCAGCAGCAGCACAGGGACGCCACACACTCTCGGGCAACAGCACCGACGGCAGCTTGTATGACGGGGACAGTAGGCGAGTTTATTTGCTAAGTTGAAAAGCCAAACACAGAAACGACAGCAAGTGGAAGAGCAGGAGCCGCCACAAGAGGCCCCCCGCAGCCACAGGAGGAAAACGGTAGCCTCAGAAGAAGAGGCACCCCGTCGCAACAGCAGCAGAAGACGCAGGCTGTCACAGCAGCAGCAGAAGACGCAGGCCGCAGCAGCACCGGCAGAAGAGGGAGGCCGCAGGAGCAGCCGCAGAAGAGGCAGACCGCAGGAGCAGCGACAGAAGAGGCCACAGAAGCAGCGAAGCAGACAGGCCGCAGCAGAAGCAGCAGCAAGAGCCAGGCCGCAGCAGAAGCAGCAGCAAGAGCCAGGCCGCAGCAGAAGCAGCAGCAAGAGCCAGGCCGCAGCAGAAGCAGCAGCAAGAGACAGGCCGCAGCAGAAGCAGCAGCAAGAGGCAGACCGTTTCAGTAGCAGCAGCGAAACGAACGCGCCAGAAGCAGCAGCAAGACGCAAGCGCGACGTGGAAGGCCACAGAAACACCAACGGTAGCCAAGAGGAAGCAGCACTGGCAGCCGCAGCCGCATTTACCAGCGGTCGCAAGAGCAACTGCAACGGAGCTGGACGCAGCAGCAGGAGGATCCCCGTTCTGCAGCACTACGTCGAGGTGTAGCAGAAGACGCAGCAGCAGCAGGAATGCAGAAATGCAGCACAGAGCGTATGTCACACACGGATAGCAAGAAGAAATGCCGCAGCAGCAACACATGCAGGAAAGCAACAGCAAAGGTAGCGATCAATGCAGCAGCCACAACGTCCGGACAACCATGTGCCTCTGCAGTGCGGAGAGCAGCGGCAGGGGCAGGCAGCGTTGAGGGCTCCTGGAGCGACGAGCGGTAGCAGCAGAGTTCCGCGTGCCGCTGCCGTTGCTGCTGGGCCTGAGGAATTTGCCGCAGGAGCAGCACCTGCAGCACGCGGCAGCCGTGTACCTGCAGGAGAGGCAACACACAAGCGGGGAGCAGCAGCGAAGGCTGCATGCGTAGATTTAGGTGCAGCAGCAACAGCAGCGGCATACAGCAATGAAGAAGCAACCTAGCTGTGAAGGAACCGCAGCAGCGGCGCGAGGAACGCGTGTCGCCTTGAGGTCAGCGCAGGAAGCAGCAGGAGCAACAGAGACTTCTGCAGCCTCACGAGCAGGGGAAGCTGCAGCAAGCTGCTCTGCTGCTACCCGAGGGGGGCCAGAACGAGAGAGAAAGGACCCTGAGGAAGACACAGGAAGAGAAGGCGGAATAGGGGCAAGGCAGAGGAAGCAAACGGCTGGGCCAGAGACAGGAACGGCAGGGAAAGGTGAAGAAGGAAGGGAAAACAGTGAAGAGCACGGGGTAGAAAAGGAAGGACAAAGAGAAAAGAAGCAGAAAGGAGCAGCGGTGACTGCAACCGAGGGCAAACAGCAGGATATAGAAGAAGACGAGGATCCGGTGGAGTATGAGGAACTCGTGTATATAACCTTCCCTGAGCTAGCGCTGTCGTCGATCTTTACTCCGGCTCCTGCTGCAGAAGCAGTAGCAGCCGCGACAGTTCGGTGCAGCGAAGCAGCAGCAGCAGCAGGAGCAGCAGATTCTCTCGCAGACAGTCCAGCGACAACGGAGGTTGCAACACCGGCGGCTGCGGCGGTGGCGGGACGTGGCGGGGATCGAGCCGGAGAAGCTTTAGCAGCACCAGCAGCACTTGAGAACGCAGCCGGTGCAGCAGGAGGCGTAGCTACAGCAGCAGATCTTATCGAACAGGCAGTCCGCAGAGTGTGGCAGAGCCAGAGGGAACGCACTGCCTTTTCGGCTGCATCAGCAGAAGAGGCCTTCTCTCTTGAACGGCAGCAACTTCCGCACCAGCCACCGCGCGGCGAGGGAGGAGGAGGAGGAGAAGGAGCAGCAGCAGCACTGGCACGTCACAGGACCGCAAAGGGGAGCAACGAAGCGGCTGCCGCTCCAGAGGAAGGAGACCGAGAACCTGCTGGGCGGGCTACTGCTGCTGCTGCTCCCGCGTCTGGGTGCAGGATTCAGCTGTTTGACCTAAACAGTGAGAAGCCACTAGCTCTTATTAACGGCTCACTCCCGTTCGTGGGGCGTTCTTCACGTTCAGACGCCCTAGAAACGCTGCTTCTCCTCCGGTGCGGGCTTGAGCAGCAGCAGCAAGCAGCAGAGCTCATGCCGCAGCAGCGCGAGCGGCACACGCAACCACAAATAGGAAGCATAAGAACTGCGAAGCGCCGGCGGCGATTGGGCGGGAACGCGGTCGACGCGGAGCCCGGTGGCGCGGAGGCGCTCGCAGAGGGACTGGCTACACATACTGTTGAGTTTGTTGTCGACGCGGGAGCAGCAGCAGCAGTGAGAGCGGCAGCAACTCTGCAGCAGGAAGCAACCCGTTGATAATCTAACACTTACGCGGCCCACATCACCAGCAGCGCTACGTCACAGCGCACAGCATCAACACGTATATATGTATATATATGTATGCAGAGAGAGAGGAAGATTCCCCTGTGTGTATACGAATGTTTTTTTCTTGTCCGCAAGAAGTTTCAAATTCTTGTACTTCTATAAAGCGGCAATGGGCTGGTCAGGGGTACGTCATCCCATCCAAACGTATTAAGGGTGCCTACGTATGCCATGCTTCTTCGTTTGTGTGCGTGTGCCAGCGGGCCGAAGCCTGTGCGATCCACGTCAATTACCTTTCTGACAAGAACAGCTATCCTCGTGACCTCATTGAAAAACTTCCTGTATGTAGTGATGCACCCGTGTGCCTCTGTGCAGGTCCAGACCTACCCACAGCGTCTAGTTAAATTCACCGACTGCCTAGTAGTGTGACTCTTTTGTTGATCCAGGGCATCTCGTGTAGCTCTCTGTACATACTGGCTCCCTAGAAGGGAATCTATATGGCTGCGCGTGTTCTTGCTCTTATGAGGTGCGTAAGCCGGTGGTTTATATTTTCTATGCAGGTGCTGTTCTGCAGGCATGTGTCTACGGACGTTAGCAGTCGCTGATTATAACAGTAGACGAACAGCTGCGGCCTCAAGGTGCAGTGTTCTTCTTTCCGTACAGGCGTGCTGGGACATATCTGCACGTATATATATATATATATATATGTACATGCGTGTGCATCTACAGCCTGTGTGTGTGCGTATACATACGTGTATACCTAAGAGGACGTCTGTAATCGTATAGCGGCGCACACAAGTGTACACGTGTGTATGCACACACAGCTGTAGGCATGCTTGCGATTGGTTGGCAAGGACTTGTATTGCCTCTTTACTCATGTACAGTACAGACTGAGCTCTCTTTGTCATTCTTCTTGGTACACGTAGCGACTCATTCGGCTGTGCCGGGTACGGAAACGCGACACAGGACAGCGGAACGTAAAGAATGGCGAGCCCGCCTTCCCACCACTACCGGCAGCCAGAGGGGCGTCTCCTTGTCATTTTATTCGTACTTCGGCGTGCTGCTACATTGTGTACTCGCCTAGCTACGAGACGCTGTTACGCTAGATACTCCGACACTTCTCCGGCAGTGTAGCTGCTTCAGCTGTTTCCTGTCGATAGCAGCAGCAGCAGCATAGCACTGGCAGTAAGGGGAAGACACTGAGACCTCCACACGGAGGTACCAGCGGCACCAGAAGGAACTGATTATCAGCAGCACCGCTAAGAAACTGCACACAGCTGCGGCAAGGGGTGCGCAGCAGCAGGAAGGCAGCGGCAAAAGGCGCGATGCCGACCGGTGAGGTGCTGCAGCTGCAGCGCCAGCGTGCTAGAAGCTGCAGAAAGTGGACACTACTGCAGCAGCTGCGGTACCAGCAGCGTCTCTCGGTGCTAGCACAGCTGCTGCAGTCTGCTGTTAGGGGCCACAGTGGCAGCGGCGGCACAAAAGCAGCAGAGGCAGAGGAGGAAATCGCCTGCCGCTGTGAAGCGTGCTGTTCCGTACCCATGGAGGCACACTGCGCTGCCGGCACACAGCGCTGGCGTGTGTGTTCTCGGCCCACTTATGTACTAACCATTTACTCAATCACAGCGTCTCCACTTACATACGCATTTTCATATATATGTCTCTGTGCAGATACGGATGAGAGACAGCTCAAGCATGACGCATGTTCACAAAAACATACGCGTGTGTGGATGTCTGTGAAAACATATATACATGCGTGTCGACCGTGGTGCAAGCAAACAGCCTGCGTTTTTCGTACATCACCTTCTGGCTCCTTCTCTCCTCGGCTTGCCTTCGCAAATTTTGCAAGTACTGTCTAGCATACCAGAAGATGGGGTTGCAGCACATGCGATGCGTACGTGTGATGCACCGGCGCGGCTACCGCACTTTAATACTGCACCGCTGCATATACGACGTATACGAAAATCCAAAGGCCGCTGCTGCATGCTGCACCACATTCAGTCTACGTGAGCAGCTTCCGGTGGTCAAATATAGTCTGGAAGGACACGTTTGCTCTTTTCAAAACTACGGCGACAACCAGTTACGGACATATGCAGACGGGTACATCATATATATATATATATATACTTCTGCTCTATTCAAAAGGGTGGCAAGAAGCACATACACACATATACCGACACGTGCATGTATGTACATATATGTACATACGCAGATTGAAGTTGTGGAAGAAGCGCGGGCGTTCCTCTAATGTAGATGTACGCAAGCAAATGCGGAGGGCGTGTATCTGTTGCACTGCATTGACGAATACAACTGCATCGGCACGTTCCTCCCGCACCTCACCATCCCAGTCATTACCTTTGGTGTCACACAGCGAAGCGACAGTCAATTCAAGTGGCTGTTCACACGGGTGGATGCTTGCTCTCTGCAGCGGCTTGCCCTTACGAGTAAAACTCTAAATTGGAGATACACGAGTACGTGACAGAGGCATCACGGGGATGTAGAAGTATAGAACAACCGCCCGTGCGCAGTACTTTCACATACACTCGTGTGTCTCATAGTCTTTACATTATGTGTGCATGTGCGTGTGTGTATGATTTCCACATACATCTATATATCTATTAGAGAAAGAAGTAAGGGTTCGCTCGCACACACGTGTAAAACTATAGAATGGACGCAGAATTGTACGTGAGAGAGCCCCTACACATATACATCCTTCACGGAGATGTATAGACGTATACGAGGAACCCCTCACCGCTGCATCTCTCGTATCGCTGTATAGATACGCTTGAGAGAACCCTCACACTGCATGTATCAGAGAGATGTACAGCTCGGTGCGAGAGAACACTTACTTCTGTCTCTAATACATGTGCAGATGTAGGTGAAAGGCACACATACACGCAGGCACACACGCGAAGTGTAAAGAGCATGAGACAAGCAAGTTACATGCAATTTGTATCCGTCTCGTGCGCAAAGATACGTACGTGTTACGGTCTCTACGAACGATAGAACAACACCGCAAGAACTAAGATGTCTCCTCGTTTCACCTGTGCAAGTTGCCCCATGTAGACTATCGAGGCTGGTCGTACCCACGCCTGCGCAACATGTGGTACGTGCGTGCGCTAATGGATTATCCCGAAGAGTGGATATCACACTCTACGTGGCTCTACAGGTGTCTACCTCTACAGGCACGCGCAGACCAAGACTGATAACGATCATCACGAAGGGTAAATAGGTGTACGTCTACCTCTGCAGGCATGGGCGGGTCAAGCCTCATAATGATCATCGCGAAGTCCAAGTAGATGTAGTTTCTAACGTGTGTGGGGCGTGTCGTTTGCATGAAAATGCCAGTACGTTTCCCTTCTTTACGAAGCAGCGCTGCGCGCGCAGACGATCTTCAGGTTTTTATTTGTCGGCAGACACTGACGTTAAAGCGCATGCACGTGCGTGCAACACTTTTACCAGCACGTGTTCCACTTTGTTGAGGGCCGTCCCTGTCGCTCGAAACGTGCGTGCTTCTCGTCTTTCTTTGATAAATAATGTACGTCCAACAGGGACGCTGCATGTGTTTCCGCTAACAAGCATGTGTCACTTTGGTATTCTCCTTACTTCCTCCACAGTGACCCTATAGCACTTGTTCCGTGCAAAACACGGTTGCTTTTTTCTGTGAGGAGAGCGTCTAGCCTCCTCTGCGGCTTTCAGCGGACGTCAAGAGAAGGTCGACGCTCGACACGAAATGATTGAAGAAGCCGAGAGCAAAGCAAACAGCAAAGAAGCACCTTGGGGGGTCCGCAAAAACTGCGGGACATTATGTGTAGCTGGAGGAGTGAAGTAGTCGGGAAACAGGACGAGAAAAAACGATGCCGGCAATCACAACTAATACGAGGCGAAGGTCAATGCGGCTGCACCTGCAGCACACGTGCGTGCTGCGCGTTCGTTGACGTTGTCTTGCTGCATGTGACGAACTCGTGCGCATCCGCAGTGACTCATACACGTCCGTCTCTCTCTCGGTGTCTGACTGCAAGTCAAGAGGAAAACGCGTGTGTATTCCTTTACGCGTGCTGCATCTGAAAAAGGTCTACGCGCACAAGACACTGCAGCTGTATGAGTTTTGCTTGCAGTTCTGGATAACACCGTACGACACTACGAGATGGTCGGAACAACGGCTATGTCCCACGGGCCACGTAGCTCGCTGCAGGCACGCAAACAGCAGCAGCCACAGACGTCAGACGAAATAACCCGCGTGCAGTCCTTGAAGCGCAGCAGCCGCACATGTAGCAGCGTCAACAGCGGTGACGCTCCACCAGCAGCAGCAGGAAGTGCAGCAGCAACAGCGACACCAGCGGGAAGGGCAACCGCAGCAACTGCACGCGCAAGACAGCGAACCGCTGCGACAGCTCCACGCAAAAAGTTCGCTTGCAGTGGACGTCTTCCCTGCCTTAGAAGCCGCATCATCACCAGCAGCGGCAACAGGTCGCCCTTCCACTGAAGCGCATTCCCTGCGCCAGCAGCAATATACGAGCAGCAACAGCAGCGGTGACAGCAGCAGCAAGCAGACGAGCAGCAGCGATGGCAGCATCGCGTGCTGACCCCAGTTTTGAAAGGGGCCGTCATAGCAGTCGCAAGAGCAGCAGTGGCAGCAGCAGCGATAGCAGTCAAAGCGGAGAGTTCTTCAGTGTACCTGAGACCATCGGCAAGCGGCAAGTAAACCTGGCCGCAGGACGGGACGGGCAGCAGCAGCAGTGCACCTGACATTATTTTAACAGTAGTAGTAGTAGCAGTAGCAGCAGGACGGGGAAAAGTAGCGCCAGCATAAGCAGAATCAGCAGTGGCGACTCTCCTGCACCAGCAGCACCCAGTCGCTGGAGCAGACGCCGCGGCAGCAGCAGGCGCTCCTCAGAGGCGGAGAGGCTGAGCTGTTGTCAGGTCAGCAGCAACAGAAAATAATAACAGCGGCAGCGGCAGCGTAAGGCACTAGCCTCAGAAGCCGCACCTGCCACATGTAGTAGCATCCGCCCGCACACATAAGGCGCAGCAGCAGCTACGTGTAAGAGCACCAGCGCACCAGCAGCAGCAGACACGTCGGTCGGTATTGTACGCAAAAACTCGTAGATCCTGACAGACGACGAAAGCTGATCCAACACATACATACATATATATATATATATCCACACACACAGATATATACACGTAGATGCCTATATATGCACGGGAACACATGTGCGATTCCCCACAGATTTGCTGCTCGAGAGTTAACCAGGCATTCGGGTACACACGTATAGGGGTCCACGTGCAACAGAGTCGGCAGAGCCGCCGAAAGCAGGAAGAAATGCGGGTGGAGAAATACTTAGTAAGAGTGAACTACCTGGGGCAGTCAGTTACGCCAAAGACACATGCGGAGGTAGTAGCAGCTGGCCCACCTGACAGAGGGTCAGGCTCGACTGAGACGGGGCTGAGTTACCGTGTGACCCGCAGCAGGGTATTGCTGAGGGGACTTACTTCTTGTAAATTTGGGAATTGATCAGCCAGTACGGCCCCACGAACGTGATGAAGAACATGCTGCATGCAGCAGCAGAGACACAGACAGAACAGAGGACGACGGGACACGCTGCCGCAGGACGGAGAGGCAACGACGCAGCAGTGCCGAAGGACGGAGTGCGAAGGAGATTTTCCCGCATGCAACGGAAATAAAACGACCACAAGCGCTGCACGTAACGACGAAAAGTCTACAATTTCTCGCGTGGAACGGCAGAGAAACAACGCCTCGCAGACTTCTCTCAGTCTCGACAGACGGACGACCCCCGCGCTCTCTTTCGCTGTATGTACACGCGTATACACACATACACACATACGTATATACGGCACACACACATATACATATATACGTGTATAATACCGTGTCTGCGTGTATATACACATATACACATCCCGTCATACATAGTGCGTTGTAGATATACAAGGCGTAACTCATAGAGGCGTATCTATTTTGACCCTCCACGGTGAGGGCGTCCGCTCGTCGAAGCAGCTGCCATCAACCGCATGCAGTGCTCTGCACGCAAAGGCGCAGATAGAGACCCGTGCACGCACCACAGAGATGTGGTGTACCGACGCCACACAGCCCACGTGCTGCCCTGGACACGCGCGCAGGCCACACTACCAAAACAAATTTCGGAAAATACGCGAATCTCTCTCTTCCTCCTCTGTATCTGTGTAAGACGGCTGTCCAGCCCTACACTCATCTGTGTGGCTGCTTGGCTATACGTGTGTAGGTATATAGAGGACGTCTCGATGATACTGCCCAGCCACTTGACACGTAGATTGTCCGGCTAGTGCTGCTGCTGCTGTTATTGCCGTCGCTACTGTCGAGAGGAACTGCACCTCTGCAGCACGCCAGGTGGCTGCTGCTGCTGGTCCTTTCCTTGCCCCTACTACCCCCCGCTGCTGCTACAGCTGCAGTTGCTGCGCTGTCATGCTGCTGCAAGTTCTGCTGTCACGGCTCCGGCCTCCGCACTTCCGAGACTCTCGCTGCTGCTCCTGCTGCTGCTGCTGTTTCTGCTGTCACTGCTTCCACTGCTCACGTTCTTGCTGCTGCCCTTTCCGTCCTCCGGCTGCGTCGCCTGCCCCTGCTGCGTGTGCTACTGCTCTTGTTGTTGCCGCAGCGTCGACCGTTTCTCCTCACGTTGCCGCTCCTTCTACCAGCAAAACTCCCTCCTGACGCTCAACCGCTTTCTTCTTCTCGTGCTGCGTCTTTTTGTTGCTGCTGCCCGCACACCGACACCCCCTCCTCCGCCGGCTGCTGCTGCTGCTGTCCTGCAGCTGATCGCTTGGACTGCTCTTACTGCTTCCATGACTGCTGCTCTTTCCCCGGCTGTTACTACTGCTGCTGCTGCCGCTGTCCTTTTTGCTGCTCTGACTCTTCTGCTGCGCCGCCCGCTCCTGCTGCTGATGCTGCTGCTGTCGTTGCTGTCGCTGTAGGGACACTCGTGAAGCGCGAACTGCCTGTGCTGCTCTTGCGGCTGTCCCGGTTGCTGCGTTGCTGCTGCCCGCACTTCTGCCGCTACCTGTGTCTACTTGCAAGGGAAACACAGACAAGGAGGCGTTTTTCTTCACGTCCACATTGCAGAAGCTTTTGAGAAAATTACCAGAAGAGGTACAAGACGACGAGACTCCACGGAGCCTCGAGCAGCAGCAGCGCAGCCGTCAAAAGGATTAGCGCCGGGGTCACCCCATACACGAACAGTCTCGGGTGTTGCTGCTGCAGCAGAAAATACGTGGCGCAAAGCCAGACAACGATAAACAGCCAAAACACAAGTAAATCTTCCTTCGTTCATTCACTTGTTCACTTTATGAGTACATTTTCCCCTACGCATACATATATATATAACCACACAGAGGCATATCTGAATCCGTAAACATATATACATATATATATATATATGCGTTTCACTGTCCATGAGAAAAGGGAGGGGGTTACGAGCACTCAACCCAATCTCGTCCCTCTGTCTCTGTCTTCCATTCCCCCTTTCTATTCATACGTATTACACACCTATCTGCATATATCTATGAATATACATACATTCTTCCCATATCTATGTACACGTAGATTCTTTTTACGTATATATACATCTACCCGTATGTGTGCGTAGTCCTTTTCATGCATACACATATCTACACATACACACACATATCCTCCTTATATTTGTCCGTATGGTGTGATTGCTCAGACGTATATCTGCATACATATGTACACACATACGCGGTATTACTCCTAACCATGTACACCTCATAGGGCTGCTGTGCGTTGTACACACATAAATCTACACATACATCTACACATACGTACACATCTATATATATCTAAAATTACTATTTGAATTTGTGTTAATGTATGGGGCGGCTGTTGATGGGATGTGGACTTACACACCTGCACATACACACATATATATTTTTGTTCTATGTAGACATGGGGTGGTTCCTGAGTAGTATACACATGTACGTAGTAGACGTGTGCTTGCGTCTATATATGGACTAGCTGTATATATTCACAGATCCACATTCTCCTCTATTGGACGCGCGTGCCAGATATGTATACGTGTAGGTCTTCGGCGAAGGGCGCATGCAGCCCTTGGCACGTAGACACTCCACATACTTATTACACCACTACCACACCTCTGTAATACGTCTGTACGCATAAATATTTATATGTACATGTGCCTGTGTCTACTACACACACGGACGCTATACACACACGTGCGTATATGTGTATATTTATATGGGCCACGGTCTACATATATACTCGTATACGTCTGTGGTGATGGAGTGAGGCATGTGGCAATGAACGGCGTAGTGGGAAAAATCAACTCCCCCGAAAATTCAACATATATACAGACATATGTAGATGTACGCGTTGCAGACGTATACGCAGACGTATGTAGAACATGGCCCATATAAATATATACGTAAACGCATATGTGTGTATAGCCTATACGTGTGTGGTAGACACAGGCACATACATATGTGTGTGTAGAGACGCACTACAGAGATATGGTAGTGGTGTAGTAAGTATATACGTGTATACACATATAGGTGTTAGCTATCCAAGTACATACATGTATCTATAGCATATATGCATGTAGTAGACACAGGCACATCTATACATGTATATGCGTGTACACGTACTACAGAGATATGGTAGTGGTGTAATAAGTATATATGTATACACACATATATATGAGAACTCGAAGTACCTGTTTGTATCGATACCGGCAGAAACATATCTGTTGTTGGTAGTGTACGTATACGACGTACATAGATATACATTCATACGTATGCATGTACGTTGAAAATCAAGATGACCTACCTGCAGACACACGCCTACAAATATATATGAATGTACGGCACAATGAATTCACTACACATACGTAACGAGCATGCTACTCTCTCTCTTTGAATGTATGGACCCAGGAAGATACATATACATATATATATATATATATATGGATGGGGGCACGGGTGATCGAATTTCTTAGCGGGCGAAGGAAGGAGCTCTGCAGACGCATGTGTGTGTATACCGACGTGGACGTGGGCAGCGCTGCGGCTACTCGCGGGCACGTTACCAACGTCACAGGATCTCTGCCGAACTCTGCGTCATCGCATGCAGCCCCGCATGCACCTCCATATATTGGGTTCGATACACACGTATACATATATATATATATATATATGTACCTCTCTCATACACTGGTTCAAAATATATATATATATATGTCTACCTGTCTCTCTCTCTATATATTATTTTTGTATGGCGGACGTATGCGTTTCTACAAGTCTTCTGTATGGTGTGCGTGTGCAGGTGGACGTTTATATATAAATACATGTGTTGTGGGTAGCCTAGGAGAAGACGTGAGAGCAGGACGCGTCTTGCTGCTGCTGCCGTGTACTGCAGCGCGCGGAGGAAGGGGATTCCCGCACTATCGCTGCTGCTGCTGCCGCAGCTGTGTCCCAAGAAGTAGTCCTGCTGCTGCTGCAGCTCTCCAGCAACAGCTGCTGCTGCTGCTCTGCGGAAGAGGCAGTCGTACCCAGAGCATTCGGCGAGTAAGAGGGCTCAGCGCAGACATCCTGCAGCAGGACCATCGCACACGGGCATCCTTATATATATATGTATCTATTTATATATATATAGTTGGAAATATACACATCGACACACATATAGATACATATATTTATAGATATATAGAGAGCTATCTGTTTATATACATGTATACATGAATAGAAATACACATATTTATACACGTAGGTATATATATTTACAGATACATAGGTATCTGTCTACTTATATACATACACATATATATATATGAAGTAGGTTACCGTATGAAGTCGTTTGATCTAATCACACGAGAACATGTACAGTGCTACTGACGACGCCTGCAGCAGCACCACTGCACCTGGGCACACACGTATACATATATATGTATGTATGAATTAGAAATCTGCACAGGTACACTGCTAGTTAAGAGTCTTTACAAACAGGAGTATATCCCCGAGAAGCGAAAGACGGAGACGCAGGGACACGGGGAGACTCGCGGACACACGGGGAGGCAGAGGGACACCAAATGAGAGAGACGGAGACGGGGAGGCAGCCACTGCCACAGCCACACACCGCAAACACGTAGACATGCGTGTCTAGAAAATCACCGCAGACGCTCGTTATAGACGGGCACATGTGTTGAACTCGGCACGCATGCAACTGAGTTTCTCATATGGAGAGGAAAGCACGGAGAGGGACACAGGGAGATACAGACAAAGACACAGATAGACACGTCCTGCTGTCGCGCATGCAGCTCCTATCCTTACGCCGAGGTGCACATACACACTTGAACTGTACATACGTATATACATATTATGTATATATGTGTGTGCGTATGTCTGTACATATAGAGTGTGTACATATGCTTGTTGATGAGCTGCTTACACATATATACACATGCATATATATGGAGAGAACGGCGGACGCACTTCCGTGTATCTACACGTATACGCTGCAGCCGGCTCTGTCTGCAAATTCGTCTGCAGTTCAACGTTGGGATGCATGGCCACACTTCCACATCCTCGCAGAAGAAGAGAAAAAAACGGAGGAGACGGACTGCGACAAAAAACGTCCATAAACACACACACACACGGAGAGAAGCGGCTGCGCGCATGCATGCAGTGGTACAGACACGCGCACACACGTACGTCTTTGGAAAAAAAGCGACTCCCAGGTGTGTATAGACAGCAGGAGACACCGAGCCACAGAGAGACCACCGGCAGCCATGGGCCCGGGTTTATTACATGTGGCCGAGTCCTACTACGGTGATGTTGTACGCACGTGGCGCACACATGGACCCCGTAAATCGCCCCCGCTCCGCACTCCCGCTTCTGCGGACGCCGCTCACGCATCGAAGACGTGCGAGTACGCAGGTATGTATGTGTATATACGTTGGGAAAAATAGACGTACATAGGTACATATACATACAGGTTTACGTGTGGGTATATATGTATGCATGTATGCATATACGTATATGTGTGTGTACGGAGATAGATATATACATGTCTGTTATATATGTTTCGTGTTTGTAAGTGTGTATGTATGCATATACATATGTGTGGATACGGTTGCGTATGTAAATAGATGTGTGTTGTGTATATATGTATACGTATATGTGTGTGTGTATGGACGTCTGTGTGTAAATATGTACGTCCGTATAAATGGGTGTGCAAATGCACCTATATTCAGGCGTATGAATGTGTGTGCAAACATATGCGACTGACGGAGAGAATGAAATACAAGTGTCTTTATATGTATATATATGTATGTATGTGGTGTAAATATGGACACGTGTATGTATGTATATGTATGTATGTATGCGTGTGTATACACATGCAGACAAACACCTTCCCCCACCTCGGCACGCTGTACTATCAGGAGGTCGATCACGTACTACTGACAGAAAAGTACGGACGCTGACTCCTTGCAAAATTCAGGGCCGCTTCTCAGCGCCAGGAAATGCTGCAGAGCAAGGTTCTTCAAGGACGCTCGCGTGTCACAAGCGCGTGCACATTCACACGCAGCTCCCCTAATGTGCATGCGCATATACATGTATATAGAGAGAGAAAGGGGGGGACAAAAAAAGACTGAAAAGCACATGCACGCGCACATATATAGAGAGAGACAGGTGCATGCGCATACACGTACATACATGTATATACATATATCTGTGGACGAGTCGTTTACGTGCCCGTGCAGGTGGGACGGCTGAAGTGTGTCCACGGGAGTTTCGTTGCAGCTCTTCTACGCAGCAGCGCGCATGACGCAGTGTGAGACTCCACACTTATCCACTTAATAGACTCCATCCACGTACAGGAGCCGGCGGCGAGTTACTTATACTGAGAGACGTGGGATTCGTTTTCGCTGTGGCGGTATGTGCGCACGGCGTATATGAGGACACACACACACATGTATATACGCATTTAGTCCTGTGTACATGCATATAGTCGCACCAAGTAGTATAGATATGTGTGGGCGGAGGGCATTTTGACTCGTTGGTATATATGCAAATATACATATGTGGATCGGCGCAGGTGCAGGAAACGCAGCCACATCCTTCCACACACATACAAGAGAAGCACGCGGACTGACGTACTCCTACACACACGGAGATGTCCCTATATATACACACGTAGGCACACAGACTGCGGAGATACAGAAAGACAAATAAATCGGTAGATTCAGAGACGGCCAGTAGATATAAACGGTTGCACACAAAGACGTATACGTCTACGCAGACAAACACACACACGTATGGACATCCACTCAAGCACACACACACACACATATGCACACATACTTATATATATATCATCGCATCGATACACACACAAAAATCGTTAAACACATATGTATACCCTCGCATAGATACATAGACACGCATAGAGGGTGATGTATGTATTGGGTATCCGGTGCGTAGAGGCACACGCCCAGATACACGTATAGCGCCGCGCAGGAGAGTTTTAGTGCATGCGGAATTTGTACGTAAAAACAGAGAGACAGCACATCGACAAATTTTCCACGGAGACGGCGGAGCAGTCTGAAGCATTTGTTCGACCCCACACCCAAGGAAACGACACCTGCAGCTGTCTCTCTCTGTCAATCTTCGTAGATCCACCCGAAAATATACGGGCATACATATATATATACATAGGTAGATATATATGTACATATGTGTAAGGGCACGCGTACTAGCACGCGCCCGTGAACACGTACACCTGTATGCGTGGGTCCCGACACATATACGTAAAAATTACGCAAAACACACAAGCGTCTGCTTCTCTCTCAAACTATCGCTCTTCCTGTGTATATATTATACGCACATACATGTATATGTACATGCGTACCTGTACATACATATGCATGCGCCTGTACAAGTCCACACGTATGCGTCGGTATCGACACACAAACGCATCCTATACGAAAAACAGACATGCGCCTATTTCTCTCCCAGTATCGCTCTTCTGTCCATAGGCGCGTGAGCATATATATATGTATATGTACATGCGTACCAGTACATGTACAAGCATGCGCCTGGACAAGGCCAGATAAATGCGTGGGTATTTATAGACACACGTATACATGTCCACTTGCAGATGCCTGCTGTCCAGACACGTGGACCGGTGGATCCGAGTAGACTCACCAGCGTATATGCATGGATTTGTGTATGGCGATGTACACAGATATATTTACATATTCTTGACACGCACATATATATATATATATGTAAGTATAGACGTCCATACATATATACGTCCACACGGATGCGTACATAGACGAGTGCATGAGGTCCCTATGTTTCCTTAGTGTTGCTGGTCAAGTAGACGGCCAAGTCTGCAGATATACTCACACACTTAGACATACGTAGAACAGGCATCTACACATACAGCCACATACGTACATATGTGTATATGGGCGTAACTGAAAGCCGCTGCTTCTTCTACAGTAGCCGGTCAACTCAAGTACACACGTGTGCATACATGCACAGATTTACACACGGCCACGTCTGCAGATATACTTATATATTAATACGCACATATACACCTGTACACATACACACATGTACATACATATATACATATATTTATATATATTATAGGCGTTACGTTACTAAGATGCCGGTCACTCGGTCACAGTGACTGGCAGGCACACAGACGTGTCTCAACTTCACAAAGCAGCCTCCTGTACAGATGCGGTGTCCTGGGTTTCTGCTGAAGTGCAGCAGCAGCAGAGACGGAGACATACTCGATACCGAAGAAGAAGATCCCAAACACGTCCGTTGAAGAAGAGAGACGAGACGCCAGGACCACATTCGCCAGCAGCGCTGCGTTGATGCTCAGGGCTCGCGTCAGCGATTCGTCGATTCGCTCGGGATTGCTGCAGCAGCAACCGCAGCACACGAACAACAGCAGCTGCTGCGTTCATTCGCCGCCAGACAGCAGCAGCAGCTTCTGGGAAACGACAGCAGCAGTCGCCGCAGCGCTAAGTCAGTCGTAGCAGGCAGTTATAGATGGAATCGTCACCGCAGCGCGGCTGCAGCAGCAGCGCCATCACCAAAGATAGAGAGCAGCGAGAGCAGGTGCAACCGAACCCGGCTGGCACTGCTGGAAGAGCAGCTGCAGCGGTGGAACAGCAGCAGCAGCACGACACCGCGGCTGCTACAGCTGGGTACACGGCAGCGCCGGCAGCAGCACAGCACCACCAGCAGCACAGCAGCAGAGCAGCAAACGGTCAGCAGCAGCAGCACAGCGTCAGCAGCAGCAGCACAGCGTCAGCAGCAGGAAGCGCTTGATGCGTTGTTCACCGGCAGCAGCATATCGCAACAGCAGCAACGGCAGGCTCGTCGTATGCGGTGCTTACCGGCGGACGTGGGAGTAGTCGGCGAGGGCGATGTGCAACACGAAGCAAGCTGCAGCAACAGAATCAACCGCATCAAGGCACCCTTCGCAGTCGCAGCGGGGCAGACGGCGGAGCAAACGAAGAGGGCGTGGTGTTGAACAGGATCGGTGTGCGTTGTTACTCGGCATACATGCACGAGCACGCAGGGCAACATCTGCGGCACGTATGTGCGACCACTGCTACAGCAGAACTGCCACTAGGAGCGACAGGGTTTGTGCAGGGTACAGAGAGAGTTCTGACGTAGAGCAAGTTCGACTTCAAGCGTAGATAATCGTCGCGACGACAAAAAAATGATAAAAAACGAGACAGCACACGCAGGGAATGATCGTTCTCCACACTAACTCGCCAAGGCGCCCGTCTCCGGCTTCTAGACCCGCGCTGGCACTCACGGGCAGCAGCAGCAGCAGACGCAAATGCGCTGGCCCCGCCCCCCCCGGCTGCAGCTGAGAAACAAACCGCAACAGCAGCAGCAGTGTGCGCAGCACCAACACCAGGCAGCGCCACCGTCACCGCTGCGATGGCAACAGGGCAGAGCAGCAGTCACGGCAGCAGCGGACGTGGCTCAGGAGCGGAAAAGGCGACGAGCTGCACACCAACTGTACCAGAGCAGCACGGCGGGCAGCATTCGCTGAGGCAGTCGCGAAAAACAGAAAGGTTCTTGAAGCCGCACGGGCCCCTCCTCGAACTCCAGAAAACAAAGAGACGGCTGCTGCAGCCGCACAGCAGCAGCAACGCAGCAGCAGCAGAACAGCAGCGTGCTGCATCCCCACCAGGCACCGAAGAGCAGTGCAGCTACACAGCAGGCAAGCTGCTGCTGCAGCACACCAGCCCCAACAGAAGCAGCAGCAATCATCCCGCAAGTCCGCAGCAGCAGTAGCTGCAGCAGTCAGACAACACACAACAGCAGAAGCAGCTCAGCAAACAGCAACAGCCCTCCGTCGAAGCAAGCAGCAGCACGCCTACCGACGGAGAGGCTTATGACAGTGTCGTCGCTGAACGACTCGGTTAATGTTCGTAGGATCGGAGCTGCGAGCTGCATGCACCAACACCCCATAAACGAACGCAGCAAAACGGCGACAGGTGTTTTTGGTGGGAGTTTTCTTGCACAAAGTCTTCTGGAGGCCCTACTGCTTCTACAAATACGTGCACGGTTACACACTACGGGGGGGGTTGATACGAGTATAAAGAGCGGGTGGGAAGAGCAGATAGCCCGAAAAAAACAGAGAGGTTTGTAGACGCATGCGGGCACTCTTGGATGTGATTTTCTATGTGGACAGAGACTGAGTGCATGCCTGCTTATTTCCGTGTGTCTCTGTAAATGCATGCTGCTCTCTCAGAAACACGCAGGGGTACTGCGGTGGTGCTGTGACCCTGTGGCGCGGGGCAGCCGCAATGCCGCTCACCTGTGGGACTGCTGCTGCAGCTGCTGGTGCGACTGCTGCCGCAGCTGCTGGTGCGACTGCCGCTGCAGCTGCTGCTGGGACTGCTGCTGCAGCTGCAGGTGGCGGTACCGCGGCCGCTGCTGGTGGTGGTAGTGTTGCAGCAGCTGGTGGTGAGAGTGCTACAGCTGCTGGCGGTGGGAGTGTTGGAGCAGCTGCTGGTGGGACGGCTGCTGCAGCCGCTGATGGGTTAGCGCTGCTGCTACCGTTGGTGGGAGTGCTGCAGGTGCGGATGGTGGAAGTGCTGTAGCGGCTGCTTCTTGAAAGGCTACTACTATGTCTTCTGTTAGTGGTGCGGCAACTCTCTTGGACGGGCCGCCGGCGCAGTGCGGGTCCTCCTGCTGCTGCTGCTGCAATCACAAGGGCTTACCTTGCTCCTGCTGGTGCTGTTCAGCAGCACGACGTGCTGGTGTTTCTGCTATTGCTGCCATGTTTGCGGCTCCTGCTGCTATCGGTGTCCCTATCGCCGGTGTCAAACGACGCCGTCTTCCCCGCTACTACTGCTGCCGTTGCTGCTGCTGCTGTGTGTGTGTCTACTACTTCAGGTGTGGCTGCACGACGCCTGATGACGCAGTTCGTGTCTCAGCTGCTGCTGTAGCGGTGCCATCGTTCCTGCAGCAATTCTTGCTGCTACTGTGGCCCCCCGCGCCTGCGGTGACACAGAGTCTCCTTCTGCCGCACCACGCCGGAATGCCGCTGGTGTTCGTGCGGTTGTTGTGGCTGCATGCACTGCTACGTAGTGCGCATGCAGTCTCACCCGCAGAGCCCCTAGACCGAGCAAACTGCTGCGCACACCGTTCGCTAGAGCTGCAGCAGCGACACATAAACACACACACACACACAGAGGGCAAGAGCACAGCAGCGGCACAGCATGTTGCGCATGCAGGAAGCCCCTCCTTCTGGCCGGGTGCTGCAGACACGCGCAGCAGCGGCGTCCGTGCCGCTCCACTGGTACATCAGCAGCAGCGGCCGCCGGCGTCCCAGCAAGAGCAAAATCGCGGTGCCCGTACGGCACCGCCCCGCCGCATCACGACAGCAGCATGAGCTCGCCGACAGAGAAAACCACCCACCGGCAACTGCCGGACAGCAGCAGCCGCAGCACGAAAATGCCAACACACACACCGAAGCAGCAGCAACAGCGGAACACGCTGCAGCAGCAACCGCAGCACCACCTTGCCAACAGAAAAAGGGAAGCAGCGGCAACACGGGGAGGCACCAGCAGCAGCAGCCCACTCAGGGGCAACTGCGGCGAGAGGAGCAGCAGCCTTAGCAACATATCGGCCCTTCCCACTCCCGGCAGCAGCAGCACTGGTGGCTACGTAGCATCATCTAACATGCTTTGTCTAGTGGGTGCCGTCACCTTGTGTCTGTCTTTCTTCGACCCAGAGTGACGCGTTGTTCCCCTTCCTGCGCTGTTGCTGCTGCTGCCTCAAAGAAAACTTCTAGTACTCCTGCTGCTCCAAAAGAACTCTGCGTCTGCTGCTGCAGGAACATAGGCTGCTGCCCCTGCTGTTGCGGCGGAGACAGCGGCTGCTGCTTCTTCGGGGACTGCTGCCATTGCTGCAGGGACTTCTATCACTGCAGCTGCGGGTGCAGGAGCTCGTGCTGCTGCCGCTACGCGGTGCTACCTGCTGCTGCTGCTGCTGCTAACCGGTGCCTTCTGCTGCTGCTGCTTCTACGCGGTGACTACTCCTGCTGTGTTGCTGCAGTCGTTCGGCTGCTGCTGATGGGGTTGTCCCAGGGATCCTGCTGCCTTGCTGCCGCTGGAGGACCGTCCTCTGACGAGGCTCCTGCTGTGTCCGCTACATTCCCCCCTGCTACAAGTGTGGCTGCATGCTGCCATTGCACGCTGGCCTCTCTCTCTCGCTCAGCGTGCACGCCTTCGAGCTCTTCCTGCTCCTGCACCCGACTCTACGTAAGTCTGGCCCCTGCTGCTCCGATTTCTGCTGGTGCTCCTCCTCCTGCTGCTGGCGCTACGGCTGCAGTGTTCGTGCTCTTACGGTTGCTGCCGTTTCTGCTGCCGTCGCAGCTGCTGCCGCCACTGCTGCTGCTGCAGTGTTCGTGCTGCGGTGGCTGCTGCTGTTTCTGCTGCCGCCGCAGCTGCTGGCGCTACCGCTGCTGCTGCTGTTTGGCAGTTTCTGCTGCCACCTTGTATGCCCCTGCGGGTGCTCGCCAACGAAGCCTGCCGTTGCTGCTCTGCTGCTGCTGTTGCGGCGGCAGCTTCTGGCGGCTGCATGTGTCTGTAAGTACCTCTCCACGAGGGCTGTAGCATCCACCGGAGCGCGTGGCCGAAGAGCAGCAGCAGCAGCGACAGCAGCACAAGCGACAAGCCGTCTGCCTTCTGCCTCCGGAACCGCACGTAGACAACCGTAAAAATGATAAGGAGACTGAGGTGCTGCGTTATTACTACGGTTGCACTGCAAAGCGAACAGTACGAGTAGCTCCGGTTCCGGGCGTTAGAGACGAGCCCACACAAGAATGAGTCATCCAGGTAGTTATCTGCATACAGTCGCCGCTGCGGTTTCTTCCATAACACACGCTCCCAGCTCTGCTGCTGCTTGTGCTGCTGCTGCTTCTGCTGCCGTTGTTTCTGCTGCCGTTGCTTCTGCTGCTGCTGCTTCTGCTGCTGTTGCTTCTCCAGCACCTTCGTGGGGCCGCGGCAGCCGCCTGCTCCTCCTCCTCCTCGAGAGTCTGCGGCACCAGCTGCCGTCTGATGCGACGGTGCTGCTGCTGCGGCGGGCCAAAGGCGCGAAGCGTTTGCAGCAGCAGCAGCCGCGGCATCCCCCTGCAGCACGTCCAGAGTACTGAAAGGGAGCGCGGCGGACGCTGTTCCTCTTCGTCTTCCTCCTCCCTGTCGTCGCATGGGATCTGCTGCTTCCGCCGCTGCCACTGCTTCTTGCGGCACTTCTGCTGCTGCTGCGTCGGCTCCCCGTCCTGAGAGACAAGGGATACGCACCGCTGCTGCTGCGAGTTGCCGCGGGAACCGTGCTGCCGGACTCGACAGCCGCCATCCGGCTGCCGTCTCCCCCATCTCCCCGTCTCCGCCCTCCTCCGACGCTGTCTCCGCATAACGTGCTGCTGCCCTCTCTGCGCTGACAGCCGCGGCCGCCGCCATTTCTCTGCGGGAGGCTGGTTTCCCTGCGCACGCCACAGAAGGCGATGCCAGATGTCCAGCTACCTGTGGTAATGAAGTAAGATTTCTCCTTCTGTCCACCATTCGAGGTGACGCACTCTGACGGCGCAGCAACACAGGACGGCGTCGCGCTTCACCCACTTCCTGCAGCGGGAGCGCAGGTACCCCACTGCGCTGCTGAGTAGGCCTCTGCTGCTGCTGGTCATGCGTCTGCTGCTGGTGCTTTCTGAGGTGCCGACGCAGCGGGGTGCTGTGATGCTGCTGTCGGGAGAAAAAACACTGCGCCGTAGCAGAACGTCTCGCTGTCAACTGAGGGACTGCTGCAGCCGCAGCAGTGGGTGACAGAGCACCATCGTCAACGCATACAGCTGCAGCAGCAGCAGGCAGATCAGCTGTAGCAGCAGCCCCGCTCTGATGCCCTGTCTGCAGCCGCGTGGTGGGGCGGGACTGGTGGCTGCTGCACGTACTGCGGGAAAAAGCTTCGAGAGTCGTTCTGCTGCTGCAGCAGCAGCAGCAGCACAGGGAGGGGCGCGCTGCAGTTGGTCGTGCGCAGCAATAGCAGTTGCACCGGAGAGCAGCACTTCTTCCGGGAGAAGGCGACGAGGAACAGCCCCTACATACACCGTTACCGAGCAAGGAAGCAGGTGAATCAGCTGCAGCCGCGGCAAGTTGAGAAAACGAAGCTCCAGCAGGGACCGGAGACGGCGCAGCTGGCTTAGAAGCAGCAGCAGCGGAAGATAGCGAAGTGCCCAAAGAAGAAAAAGTACGCGCAGCATTTGATGATGAAGCAGAAGAGTCGGAAGGAGGAGGGCCAGCTGGAAAAGCAGAACAAGAAGAAAGCGGGCCCGGAACAGAGGAGTCAGCCGATGAAGAGGCAACGTGCGGACGAAGAACAGAAAGAGAATGAGTAGCTGCATCACCTGGTGCGGACGCCTGCGGCAGTTGGCTTTCCATATTTTGCCGGTGTCTTTCTTAATGGTGCTGCTCCTGGTGGTACGGGTAACGGTGCGCTGCCCCGTTGCAGCTATAGCATGAGTGGGAGTGCCCGAGGTCACGCAGTGCAGAATGACCAAGAACGAACGAACCTCTACGTAATTCGTAGAAAGACCCTGGTTCCATACATGGTTTACGCCAGACTGCTGTCCACGTAGTAACACGTCCCAGCAGAATTCTTCCCGTGAGCGTACACAGGTACACGCATCTACGACCTAGACACGGAGAAATTTGTTATCCGCGTGTCCTCAAAGTTACCTGCGTCCGTATGCGTATATGGGTTGCAAGTCCCTTATGCACGTCTGCGGCGTACTTCCCACGTCAAGTGCATACGCTAAAAAACCGGCCCTACGCATAGTGTAGGACTACGTTACACGAGGAGGAACAAGAACAGTGCTTTCTGCATGTGGAAACTCGGCGCGTTCGCGGCACACAGAGTGTCCAAGGAGACGCATAAAAGTGCGCTCAAGATCTCCTTCTCTAGGTGAACATGCGTACGTACAGAAAGGCGCATATACAAACAGGGAGGACCTGAGCGATGCACACGCAAAAGCGTTTGGGAAGGTGCTGCTGGAGCGTAGGGGCAGCGGTGCGGCCGCACCCGAGCACGGGCGAGGAGCGCAACGGACGCAGGAAAAAACTTCTGTGTCGCGAAGAAGAGCCACAGAGTTCAAGAATCACATTAACAAAAAATCTTTTACCACGCAACGCTTCACTCAGGTGAGTTGCTGGATTAATACGGTCGAAATAATTGTGGCCGCACGCACAGCAGGGGAGCGACGCAGATGTTTGTGTGGAGTGGCGACACAGTCTACATCGCTTCTCTGCTTCAAATCCTTCTGCTAGAAGCGGAAAATAAATCGACTCGTCCGCACTTTTATGTTACATGAGTCCATGAAGTAGTCACCACTTCCCCTGCTGCAGTTCGGCTCTTTTTTTTCTGTCCTGTTGTGATCGAACGACACTGGTGTCGCTGTGGCTCCTCCATCTGCCACCATTATCCACTACATAGGCGCAATCCAGAACACCACTGGCGTGTATACCAAGGCGTCCATAGTGCTGTGGGTACGTGTACGTATCTGGTTGACACCTAGTGTAAAAGTGTGATGGCTGCCTCTCCCCTACCGCGCCTTACAGTGACCTGTTGGGGGTGGACCTTGGAGGGCATTACCGCGCTCCACGACCCGGTACAAAAGCGAGCTCACAAGAAGCCTCACGCTTCCAGTCGTACACAGTTGTGAGAAGCGGGCTGCCTGGACGCACGTGTGGCGTCCGAATATAGCCGTGTGACGCTGCGTCCTCACGTATACTGGTGCACGTGTCCACAAGAGATACTCGTGCGGGTGTGCCTGCGGGCGTCATCACGACACCCCTTGTGCGAGTGCGCTCTCAAATACATACATGCTCAGACATACGGGTTCGTTGACGACGTGCCTGTCTAACGTAAGCGACATACCAGTTATCTGCTGTCCGCAGTGCCGCGTCACCCAGAAATTGAGGTATGCATACTTGGTGCTGTACACAGGACACGAAGAGACCACCGCCGTCGCGGTACATGATACCAGATCTCCAGCTGCTACGTTGGTCCAGCACCGAGGCCGCATATTCACTTCCTCATGCGAAGCGCGGGAAGCCAGGCTTCCCCGAGTGCCTCCTTCGTCTGCCCATGTGTGTAGACGCACGCACCTACAAAGCTGAAGTGTGCGCAGGGGCACACGGAAAAAATTCATTTCAAAAAATTGCTGTAGCAGCGGTTCCTGCGTGGGATGTGCACACGGGAGAGTCACGAACACGTTACAGGAGAAACTCTAACATGCGACTATGGCAGAGGTGCATCCAAAAGAGACGCGTGAGATGCCTGCAAACATGCCCAAATTTTTTTCGCTGCGAGGACGATGTGTGCCATCGTCATGGCGTAGCAGCAAGGAGAAATACTATCTTTTGATCCCTTAACACTTTGTGTTCACATATTTGCTTCTCTCGGCGCAGTCTGTCGTCAAAAGAACCACTGCTCACTGTGTCGTTACTTAGATCGGCGGGATATACCAGGACTGCTGTTCTCAACCCACTGCGGGTACCGACGCTCTTCTCCAATCTCTGCGGAGTTGCGACCTGGGGTGGTCTTAACACAATGGATGCTGTAAAGCCGGCAGAACGCGTCCGTGAGAGATTACGTTCGAGTGCGAGTACTCCGGCACAAGAGAGTGCCACGTCTAGACGCCGATGAGAATAATGCCGGACACAGCGCAGATTCTGCTTTTGCCCGTTACACAGTGCGTATTACCGATGTACACTGACGGGGATAATTCAGCTTCTCTGCGGTAAAACCGTTTCCTTGCCTCTGATGCCTCCTTTGAAACTAAATTTAGAAACAGTACAAACAGTGCCTTTTGCGTGTGAAGCAAGCACTTTCTGTGTGGTGCGCGAAACTGCACTGGTCTAACGGCACCCGATCCTGCAGCACTTCAGTACATCCTGCGTTAGAATATACACGCGACAAACATCTTCAGAGACAAGGTTTTTCTAAACTGCTTTACAGGGTGTACGCGATCTATGTTCACGCTTCTGTAGCGAGTCGGTTTTTCTTTCCGGCTAGAGATTTCCAAGCATACCACAAAAATGTGCGATAACTGTGAGAAACACGTATGCTCTGCTGGAAACGCAGCCCTGTAACCTCAAGGTATTGTGTTCTTGAGTGCAAGCTCCATTAACCAGGCACGGAGTGACGCTCACGAGTAGAAACGCTACAGCTTCTATTTTGTGACTGTAAGCTCGACAATCGAATTTCACACACCAACTGTGAAGAGTGTCGTGGATGTTCGTCATCTCTTCGAAGTGGCCAGTCACGTTTTTGCAAGCACTCTGTTGAACTGCAGTGACCTGCGAGCAGCAGCGGAAGAAACGCGCGAAATGGGCTGTGATTCCGGGACTCTGAATGCAATAAGGGAGGACCTTGCTTGTGGTGCTCGTCGTTGCATGCACGTAGGTGTATGCAGTCGTTCGGACTAACTATGGAAGATTCGACTCATTTCCCTTTCACAGATCTATGCAGAGTCACGCAACACTCTTGTGCATCATTGTCGAGCAAGTACTGTACGCATTTTCCCTTAGGAGATACATACATGAGGCACGCCATTTCATCTCGAGTGGTGCATTGTGGCCGAACAATATTTGTGCCAATCAGGTAAGCGCCCCTTCGCGGCCCTCTGTGGCGCCTACAATGCGCAAGTGTTCTGCTTAACCATCTGTGTCCGTACGTCTCCTGCATATCGCCAACAAAGCGGACGTACGCGGTGGACAACAGCCTAACCTGAAGACACTCGTGACACGCACGCCAGTGTCTCTCGTTTTCAAGCAGTCTACAGGTAGAGACGCTGTGGAGAAGGAGGGTGATGTGTGTGAGAACGCTAGAATACGTGCATCATTGTGTAGGTATTTCCTCATCAACGCGTCTCTGTTCACTTAGCTGCTGCACACCTCTCGAGCCTCCGTGGTGCAACGCAGTCTCTGCAGGTGGCACCAAAGTTCAACCTGCACAGCTACGCACTATGCCCTGAAGATTGGCTGAGTACGATGCTGTTGGACCGTACCTTGTTTGTACCATTTAAACAGTTGCTGCCCGTCTGCAGGGACCTCTCTGAGGAACGTAGCACGCTTATGCCCGTCAGTCGCGTTCTTCTCGAGGATACGAAAGTCACGATATGCGTGATACGTGCGTACACGCTGATCCAAAAGTACGGACATCGAGACGGGCAATTATGCGGGCTTGCAGCGCCTTCTGCCTGTAAACGTGCTCACACGCATACAGACACGATTGTTTGGCTACAGGTTCCCCGCATTCTTTTCCGCCCACATATTTAGGACTAAATTTACAGATATTGACCCGTGTGTACGTGTCACAGAATCAGGAAGCACCCTTCAAACGCCACACGTTCGACGCACGTACTGATCCGTACACGGGTCACCCGTCTGACGGTGCTTCCGGGGGACGCAAGCAACTTAAACCTACACGACTGGCACCCCGCTTTCGGATCTACTTCCATCCCATGTTCGCACGTGGTTGTAGCGCGCAGTTGACTGGAGCCCCCGCTAGCACCGTCAGACGGGCGGCCCGGGCACGGGTCAGTGCGTGCGACGTATATGTGGGGTTTGATGGATTCTCGTACTTGCAGTTGCACGCAGAAACGAGCGAGGACGAAGTGTCCATATATGTTTATACATCCAATGATGTGCGTTTCGTAGTATCTGCTTGCATGGATGTGTAGACGCTTATGCTCGCCCGCAAGAATTGTTCATGCGTCGTGCGGTTGACAGCAGTCCTTCGCGTTGACTGCGTCAATACTCTAGCCCGACCGTGCCCCACCGCCCAACGCCGTGTCCCCCCACAAATAGCCGTGGGGAGCTGCATCTCGGAAGTCAGAGACGGCTAGCCAACCAAGCCAAGCCTGGACAAGTGAATCGGCCGCCTGTGAGTTCAGCTCATATATCGGAGAAAAGGGAAGTTTGTTTCCTAGAACAGTTGCCGTAGCTGCGATGGATGCTATTTAAGCAGTCTATCAGAAGATGCTGCTAGCTCCCTGAGTGCTCCTAGCGCCTCCTGCGATGTATTGCCACCTATGACCAACAAAGTACTCGCATTTCCATGAACTGAGTAGAATCCTCATGTGTCCACAGTTTTAAGTCCTGCTTTGTAGTAAGTGCCGTGTTGGTTTCTCCTAGCTCCCACATGTCCTTGCAGTTCCAGTATTGTTTCACAACTACCGACGGTATAAAAGCTGCTGCTCCAGGACCTTCAGGTGTTGAGACACCTGCGCGTCCTGTTCCTCATCCTGCTCTTGTTGTCTTTTGCAGCTGACGCATAACACCGTATGGGTTATGTGCTGTTTAATGCTGGTCTCTTTGCCTGGCAGAGAATACGGCCGCATCTCGCTGGCGCCGCAAAACGATATTTTGCCCAAAATTGCAGCTCGCCCGAGCTGCCTATCCGCGAGCTCCTTCGTGCTGTCCCCGAGCTCCTTCCTGCTGGTACGTCTCTATAGCGTATTTTCGTGGTAGCAGCGGGCAGCACCACAGCAGCAGTGGTGTTAAGGTCGCGCTTAAGTGCGGCAGCAGCACTGTGAGGTGGCCACTGAAGCCGTGCTTCACGAAAGTGTAGCATGCGAAAGGCGTGCCAACTGCGTTAGTGACGTGACTCACTGGCTGACTGGGTGTTGAGGACACCTAGTGCACGAAGAAGTGCTCGATGTGGATAACGCGGTTGATTTGCGTGGAGGAAGCACCTTTCGCGGACGGGGCGATGAGGTCGATACACACGTATATGGTACTTCAGTTTGTGTGAGCCAGCAAGTTTCATGGGGGACCGACTAAGTAAGGCTCCTTTTCTCCTCTGTGTACTCGTGCATACAATTACGTGCGTGCACATGGTTACGCACCTCCCAGGGGTAAGAACCTGTTATCGGTGGCTCTCGCACACTCCGGCTCCCTCGGCTGTGTCTGCACGTATGCCACTGCATAGTTTATGTATTACTGTGCGACGTCTCCAGCGTCAGGATGGGTGCTGTGTGTGCAAGCACTGAGCTGCAGTATGAACCGGTGCCTGGCGGACCTCTGTGCCCTCACATCGAGAGTGTCTGCGTCGTCCAGTTTTACTGGGGAGGCGAAGACTGTTTCCTTTTGTTGTGTCCTGCGCTAGTTAGTTGCTACCCACATGAATAAAGGGTCGCTTTGTGAAACTCCGCAGATCGACCACTTGAAAAGACGGGGAGTCGGGGCGCTGCCGATAGCAGGTGCAAAGACTCTTTTTTGCAGTCGCTTGTGCGGGTGCTGTACACGAATACACTACTTGCTGCTGCATGTGGTATATGCATTTTTCCTAGCAGGTAGCGAGAATCATAAGCTCACTTTTTTCCACTCAATCATGAGTCAGTTCCAAGTTTTTGTGTTACCTGTTTAGAAGGGAAACGTTAAGGCCTGAACGTATACAGGCGCATTGCCTGTCTCCTCGTTTGTCTATGCGTGCAGAGAGTTCCGTCGAAACTGCTTATCCGAGCTCTCGGCAATCTCGCCTGAATTGGGACGTTCCAGACTGCACTGTTCAACTGGTCATGTCTTACCGCGCGCTGAAGCATGCTAACCGCTTCCATTGATCGACGTGTGCTGTAGATCACTCCGTCATTCCGTAGAAACCCAGATCCGCGGAATGACTCCGTACACGATGGATTTATCTAAAGCAGCCCAGCTATCTCTCGTCCAACGTCCTCGTTGGGTCAGGCCGACTAGGACGTATGCTGAACGTGCAATCTTTTTCAGGCCATTGGGACAAGGGAAGCGTGTGCTTCACGATACTGGCACGGCTGATCGGAGGCTTCAAGCACGCGAGGAAGGTCGTCACGCAGAAACGGGGGAGCAGAGAGTGACAAGCACGTCACGTCAATCCCGGCGTAGACGCGGGACTCGTTCGTCGTCGAGATCGAAGACGAACACGTCACCTGCATCTCGTTCATTTCCGCCTCTCGTTCGCTACCCCTTCATAGGCGCCGCCCTGACGGTCGTCCTAGTCACGTGCGTCTACGCTTTTGAGCGTCTCACCGCAGGACGGCAGGTATATCAACGTTTGCCACCAGCCCCTCCCAGGGGTCCACCTGCACCAACTGTCCCTCGAGCTATACCTTCACCATTTGAAGTACCTCAGCCGGTTTCTTGGAACATTCCACGAGAGGGCGAAGCGCTTCTCCTTCCAGTGCCAGAGCCGTCCGCTAGCTTGCCATTAACGCGAGCGTCTGCTCCTCCCAAAATAGGCGAAAGTGTCTCGCACGCGCTGAGGGGATTAGGAGGCACGAACGCTGTCTTCCACGGGCCGTCTTGTGGGAAGGGTGGCTTCACACCTCCGTTCCAGGGTGACATGAATACAATGTACGCATGCGTTAACGCAGGGAACAACGCCCTGTGGATTGGCGGTGGCGGTATCAACGGTGAAATTGCGGCGCAGTTGATGGCGGAAGCCCAACGGCACAAAATACGGATGACCCCAGCCCAGTTGTCCGAGGTAACGTCGCAAATCCATCAAGAAGCTCTACGGAAAGCAGAGGCGCATGCAGGGACACTTGTAAGGGTTGATCCACCCGCAGATCCGAATGTTAGCCCTTTTCGAAGAGTGTTCGCCTTCGTGGCGAGGGATGGGAAGACGTGGAGTGATCGACAGACGGGCGAAAACGTCGCCGCTGTTTTCATTGATGAACTTCGCCGAGAGTTCACACCGCTCGGCAACCCTCGGAATGCCTACGTCGTGTATACGGTTCCCCCCCACGGCTCCGCACCTGACGCACACTTCCTACCTGCTTGTAAGTCCATAGGTCCCCTGTAAGCGCTGGAGGCGCTTGTAGTGAGAGGGACACCGCAGGTGCATACGAAGGAATGCACATCCTGTGAGCAAACATTTTATGAAGGAAATACGTACTGTCAAGGGAGGCAGCACGGCTGCTGTGAGGAATGCTGTTCACATGCAGGCACGCCACACGCACGGCAATAAGCATACATATGTGCGCCGTACGAATAGAAACACGTGTACGGCGAGGCGTTACAGGCATGTGAGCGACCGGAGGTGTTCAGATTAGTTTACGTGCACTCAAGGATAAAACTTTTTCCAAATATACACTCGCAGGCCCTGCGTGTCCACAACTGCCACAAACAGGCATGTATAGCATTACGTGTCGACTGAATGTAGGAAACCACTTTCCATCACTGCTGCAAGTCTACGCGGACCTTCTGCCCCCGCGCCACCACTGAGGATATACTGGATGAGGCAGGGATATGCCTTGCTACACAGAGGCGAACTGATATGCGCGGACACTGAATTATGATTTCGCATACGTGCACGCGTGTGGGGGGAAAAAATGCGTATAGGTGCAGTAGGTAGCCGGCGGTCTTTGTTTTTGTGTGTCCGCATCAAAAAACTGCACAAGTGCTCAAACGCGTCTTTACCAGCCTGCACTGATGGATAGATAGTTAGGTTTACGGCTATCACACATATGTATATAGGCGCACGTGTGTCCTAAGTGCTCAAATCCACCTTTAAGGTACCCTCGAAAATGAATGGAGAATAGATTACGGAGATCACACACACATATGTAATATGTAGGTATGTGTCTGCTTTGTCTGCGGGACAGGCAGGAGGTGAGTACGGAAGCGCGAAGTCCTTTGTTTTTCGCTCGTGCAGATGCACCAAGTTGTATATTTCCAATGGAGTGCTTGGTGGCCTGTGGTTTACAGATGAACAGACCTATACTAACATCGTGACGGCGTTAAACTTGTTCAACAGATTCGCGGTCGGATCCCCTAGAATTGCGAGAGTTCGCATTCCTTTGCTTTCCGGCGGCATCTTCGCTGGTGAACGCTCCGCCGAAACGCTGGGTCGTCACGCGATGAGAGCCCTGCAATCAGTACTGCAGCGGCGGGGGACAGATGTGACGCTTGACTTCGCGTGGGACAGGGCGTCATCCTTCTTACGGGCTGCACAGGACCTCGAACAACCGTGATAGACCACAACTGAAAGCAGCACACGCGAGAAGAGATGAATGAGTAGCAACTGCAACTGAGCTCTCACTGAATAAAACGAGGACTTCGCAGCTGCGAACTAGCTTTGTATCGTGGACGTGCAAGTGCCTCTCAGCAGGTGAAAAAGGCAAGTCGCGGGAATGGTACAACCCAAGTGCGTCACTGATGTAAGTGCTGATACCGCCAGACAATGACTTACGTGTAGGTGTGTTGATTAGATTGAACAGTCTTTTTGAATTTAGCATGAGAGCGATGACACACAACCGATGAAAGTGACCCTGCACGTCATGGGCCAGGGCAGCGAAGAAGTCTTTCTGTGTGGAGTCAAGGCCAGAACGCGCATGATGGAGCTATGCACATCAAGGGACGAACAACAGAGTGGAGGCGTACCAGACGAATTCAGGGGAAAGACAGTTTGTCAACAGGGTGCGAGTGTAGGTCTTGGGGCGTATCTGACATGAGGCGACTCACGACCGTAAGCAGTTTGAAGGAGGGGAGAGGAAAATTACCACGGCCTGGCAGCAAAGAGAGTTCTGAACCAGTGCGAAGGTTCCTGTGTGAGGATCACGAGAGACCTGGAGTGAATCAAAATCGCTGCACAAGGAAAGGGGGAGGGAATGGGGAATTGAATGTATCAGAGAAGAAATACCTTTTCACTGGCAGCGACTGACTTAGCGAAATGGAATACACCGTGCACAACACGAGCGGGAAAGACGTGTGGACAGCATGAGTGAATGCAGCTAAATTACTGAGAACGGAACGTATCAAGCGTGAAAACTCAGCAGGCGCTGGCCAGGATAGGTGCGGCAGAGGAGACAAGAGAAGGAGTCGGGGTGCGCAAAGCAGAGCTACGGATTAAACTGCATCATCGTACGATTACATGCACACGATATACTTACGTTGACGCATTGGAGGTAGGGAAGGATTTATTGTGTACACATGTCTTCGTTGCATTGTGCATACACGCTTCGTGTACGCTTAACGGACGTGTAAAACAGCAGTCTAGACGTGCTCGCAGCCGCAGGGCTTACTTTGTATCCGTAGAGACGTAGCACAGGCCGAGGGTGTTGAAAGCGGAGCTGCAGTCGGACTTCCAGTCTGACTTGTCGAGATGCGGTGCAACGACGATGCCTGATGCAGAGAACAACGATGGCTGCGTCAACAGGGATTCTAGTTGATTCGCTAGTGCATCACTCTGAAAGCTTTGGCAGAACTGCCCGAGCGAAGACTTTTTCAGGTGGAAGTGTGTGACGCATCAGACTGTGTTTTGCTGAAGAAGCAATACTCTACTGAACCTCAATGAAAGCACGCACAGCAGGCGAAGGAAGAAGTGGCTCAGAAATTGCTCTTTTTGTATTCATAAGGGTGAAAGATCGATTAGCTCGAATCACTTGGACTGAAGATGCAGTGGGGATGAAATATGGCACAATGGGAGAGCGCGCTCATTCGTGCGGCTGACAGAATGCAGAAATTTTGGGAAACGTTTACTGAAGTTATTGGCTGCTCAGCCCTCACTCCTGCAGAGGACCCATTTCGTAAAAAGAGTGTGTACCGGTCCCACGAGCTGATACTGCGCGTAGGTGTGCAGCAAGTTAGTCTCTTTGTAAGCACAGTACGTCTTGCATGTTGTTCTTCACTCACTAGGTACAAGGGGCTCCACGGTAGAAGCAGACGAAAGTATTTCTGCACGGTTCGTAATACGGAGCCGCACTCATCTGCTTTTCTCTGGCCGAAACAGAGGGTGGCTCGTACCCACAGCGCTAACTTGTGCGCTCAGTTTGAGGCGTGGTCTCACATAGCTGGTCAACGGTGCAGTTGCAGGTATGAAATTTCCGGGGAGCTACTGGAACATGCGCCAAGAACACGGAAAGCCTCGCGCACGACCTAGTATTTGCTTTGCAAAGACGTGGAAGGACTCGAGGAGGCACGATTGTGAATGTAGGCCATTACTTGTAACCAACTGGGGAACACTATATACTCACAGGATACAGTTGTGCGAAAGGGCACTCATACGTGTACAATCGTATGCGTATCGTATAACTGAGGAATACGACCCTCCTGTGCACACGCTGCCGTCCTGAGACTGATATCTTCACAGTACTACCAGTGGCTACACCCGCTTGGTGAGAATGTGTCTAGACACTTCAGAAGGACGAAGAGGGGACTGACACCCGTCCCTACTACGAACCAAAACACAACGCCTGAGAGGCTGCTCTCCAGCAGCCACTTGTAGTTTCACACGTTTTAAAGTCGCCTACGGCACCCGGCGGGCTCAACGCACGTCCCGAGAACCTCCGTAGATGCCTACGGAGGACAAAGGTCAGCGGTGCACGTGGGTAAATCTACTGGATCGACGAATACAGACCCTCCACAAGACCTCGCAGCACCACCACCAGCAGCCGCAAACACACTGCTTTCCTACGGCAGATTCTGGAGGCTAGGTTCACTGAAATAGCCCGTACACTGCCGCGAGTGGAGCGCGAGAGCACCTGCCCCCACGCTTGTGGCGAAATTCTCTTGCTCGGAGTCCGTATAGCGGGCAGAATCACTCAGCTCAGTAGTTGACAGCAGAATAAGCGTCGCATGTTAGTATTTTTGCGACGCCGAATACAGTATATCTGCCATTTGTGATCTACGGGCACGTCTTCTCGTGCTGTGACACCAAAAATCATTCACACACACACACACACAGGTGTAGACAAAAGGATGCCACCCGGTTAGCAATGCTGCCTTTCAGTAAGGAGAATAGAGTGTACCGTTGCGTCTCAATGGTAACAGTATTACGATACGCTACGCGTGCTGATACAAAGTAAGACGAGTCAACTAATTCCCGCCTCGGATGAATATAGACGTACTACAAGTATTCCGCATAGACCAGTGCATCGTGACTAACAGGACTACAACTATAACAGGTATTACGCGCAGAGTAAGGTTGCTTGGTCTCATACCCACGTACATACCACAATCCTACACGCCACCGCGCGACGAGGGTATGTAAAGAAATGCTGCGTATCAGTAGAGGTCTCACCCAGCAAGCAATGGCACGGCTGCACCCCACGTATTTCACTTCTGATCTCCCCGTATAATCCCCACACGACCCCGCATCGGCCGTAAAGCGCGATGCAGCCATTGAAGAGGTAGTTTGCAGCACTTTGAAACAGAACGACGTCATATGTAAAGAAATGCTACGGACCACAGGGCTGTTGTTAGTTGTGTGTCGTTGCACTGTTGTGTGCCGCTGACTGTGGGGGTGTGTTGGAGTCTGTGTGTGTGTGGGTGTCGGTGTGGGCGTGTTACGTGTGTGTGCTGCAACGATGTCACAAGTATTAGCTTTTCTACTGATGGCCTCTTGTTGGTGACACTGCAATGCAGATGATGTTGTGTATCAGCTGGTGAGACTGGGCAACTCGTGTTGCTGCCGTACTGCCGGTTCTACCACTGCTGAAGCGCTGCCTGTGTTGCTTCTCCTGCTATTGCTTCTGCTGCCCACGTCGCGACGCCGGGATTCGCTTGCAGTGGATCCGCCGTCTGGTAGTATATCCCTGCAATCGCTGCCTGTGCTTGTGCTGTTGCAGTGCAGTATCACTGCAACCTGCAAAGCTGTCGGACTCGGTGTCATGCGCCGTGGCGTGCTACCGCTGCTGTTGCCGGGACAGGTGTCGACGCGTGCAACGATTCCCCCTCTCCTCCGTGTCTCCAACCAGAACACGTGACGAGCTTCCGTCGACCGCAGATGAAAAGTACTGCAAATAAGCTACCCGTCGACAATTTGTGACGCACGGGAGTTCCCACATCATCCCTACCTAAACTGTTTTAATTCAGCTCAAGATGCTCCAGCAGTGTCCTCACCCCACACTTCGACATTCCGCAGGCCCCCTCCTGCTGCTGCGGGTCTTTTTCTAGGTACCCTTCTTCTTCCTTCTTCGTGCGCGGTTATTACCGTGCGAGCACTTTTCCGGGAAAGAGTCTGCCGCGGATGTTCCACACCCACCCCCAAACACAGAGTTTTGCTTCCCCTGGAGGGTCCAGTCTGTACGCGTGAAAAGGAGCTTCTCTGTAGCTAGTGCTCCGCCGGCGGGCTTTGAACGCGTATCTTCATTACTTTTCGACAGTCACCAGCAGTGGTCAGCGCAACAATGGCATCTAGACGGCACAACTGGTGACGCCGAAATCTGCATCTCTGCTGCTGCTGCTGCATGTCGTGGCGCTTCTGCTCTAACTCCTCTCGCGTTGCTGGCAGAACGCCGTGTAACTCGTAGAGTTTCGCGGCACACTACGCAGCACGTGCAGCCACCGTTGGCAGGCGTTCTCGCGTAGAAAAAAAAGAAACGCAGTCAAAATCGGTAGCGCGGCAGCCGCAGGATCCTACGGAGCACACCCGGGCGCAACAAGAAGTCCACAGAAGGAAGAACCCCAAAGCACCAACAGCATGAGATTAGCAACGCGAGCAGCAACGCGAGCAGCAACACGAGCAACATCAAGCGTAGTAGCAGCATCACAAACAGCGACACGGCACCAAGACTGATCATCGGCGGGCAGTGCCGGGGCAGCAGGCGGCAGTTACAGCGCCGCTTGATCAACCCCGCAACGACACCCAGAAGCAGCGCCCACACCAGCGGCGGCACACGTCGGCGATGCAGCTGCTACGGCAATTGCCTTAGTACATCCTCTGGAGGCGCAGCACCAGCGTCACACACGGCTCTACTGCTTCGGCGACAACTATACCACATAGATTTCTGGTGCCAAAGAAGCGCCTTTTAGTTCGACTCCAGCCGCATATGTGGCAAACACCGTTGTGCTGCTTGTGCGGGCGGGATTAACTTGGCCGCACAACTAGCGCCACTCAGTTCTCCGCGTGCCGCAGGATTTGGAGATGTGACCGTGTGTGCCAGTCCTCCCCCCCCCC
>KL647303.1:1914418-1982777 GCA_000727475.1 Sarcocystis neurona | reverse complement strand
CCCCCCCCCCCCCCTCGCCCCCTCACCCTCCCCCCGTGAAGTACACATCTCTTGCTTTTCCAGCAGTGCCACCAATACGTTAAATCACATGTAACATTGCAGGAGCAGCGGTGTGTACTCTCGGGGTGCTGCCCGTCGCAGTGTGGGGCAGCAGCAGACAGTACGGTTTCGGTACACGGCCGCAGCAAAGAAGTGGCAGTAGCGGGAGGTTCCTGCGAAGAGTTGCCGGTGGAAGGTATGAAAGGTATGAATCAGCAGGAATAGGCGTGCGATTGCCAGCGAGCGACACCAGCGGCGTGTGCGTCATAGCGACAGCAGCAGTGGATTCTGCTCCGACAGCGGCAGTAACTCTCTCTCCTTCAAGCGCCAGCGACCAACGCTCCACAAGTATCCGCAGGGACCTGTTACGACGCCCTGAGGAGCGAACAGCTCGGGTGTGTGTGAACCGTGGAGCAGCGACAGCAGCGTGCCTGCATGAGTTTATATGCTCGTTCCGAGCGCCGATTGAGTGGCTCCATGCGACCCCCCCCCCCCCCAATGTGAGCCGTTTGCAGTGGGCGCGTCATGGGTGCTTTTCTCGTGGTGTGGCAGTAGCGCAAGCGTCGGCGTCTGCATTAGCTAAAGACAGAATCGCGTGATCCGGCAGCAGCCAGTAGAACCCTGCTGGAGCTAGCAGGTCGGACGCAAGCGGCAGCAGGCAGTTAACCGTACGTGCAACAACCACAGCTGCAGCACAAGACTGCACAAGAAGCAACGCAGGACTCCCAGCTCAAGTCGGCTGAGCCACCCACCGTCGGCACAGGAGTGCCAGCCGCAACATAGGGGCAGCGGCAGCAGCGACACCGGCGCGGGAGTCGGAAGCGGCACAACGCGGACACCGGCAGCAGCAGCACAGCGACAAACCGGTACGTGATGGTGTGAAGGCTGTTTCGACCTCTCTCTTAAGCGGTGGATGACAGAGCCTGCCGTAACCGAAGAAAACTTCCCGACGCGTCGTGCGGGAACGTGGAAGAAAAAAGGGTGCCGACTTTTTCATGAGGCTCAGCAGCTGGGCGCCACTGCGCACCCCCCGTGCATCCGCAGCAGCAGCACTTCAGTAGCTGCTCAGCAGCGGCAGCAGAAGGATCGTGGGCGTCAACGAGCGTCAGCTATCTCTTCCTGTTCGCTCTTGCTTTTAACATTGTATCCTTTCCTGGCTGCCAGAGCAGCTGCAGTCCCGCGGCTGGCGCGCGGGTGAGTCGAGGCATCCGACGTCGGGGGGACACGGCCGCTAGTGGAGGCAGCAAGTTGCATTGCCGTAGCAGATGCCGCAACACCAGCAGCGGCACAACCGGAGGAGCAGCGGCAAGCGGAGCTGTTGTCCAGGTAGAAAAGAAAGCAGCTGTTCTTCAGCAGTCAAAGCCTCAGCAGCAGCTTGCTACAGCAGCGGCCGCAGCCGCGTTGCTTTCTTTCTGAGAGGAGGAGTACCTCATTTAGCAGGGCTACATTCGTAGCAGCAGCAGTGCAGTAAGCGCAGCTGGTTGTGCAGATCCAAGAGTAGCAGTCACACAGCCCCTCAGCGTTAGCGTCCGGAACAGCCGCGCCCTCGTCCTTAGCAGCAGCGCATCGGTCGAACGTGGTAGCCGCGCGCGCTGCACTGGGAGCGCCCTGCAGCTGCAGCAACTGCAGTGGAGAACGCAGCAGCGACGACAAGAGCGACCGGGGCAGCAGCATCAGCGACACAGCAGCGGCACCAGTGCGACCGGCTCCTTGTGTACCTCCTCCTGTCTGCGAGGAGGAGCAGCGACAGCACGGAGCAGCGGCAGCGGAAGGACGGGGGGCGCTGGCGTGGCAGCGTCACCAGCAGCAACTACCCTAGATGCGGCAAGCAGCGTAGGCGCGTGCGAGCAGCTCTCCTGCTCCTTGTGTACACCGCATATGTGTATTGAGTCGTAACGGTCATCCTGGCGTCCAGCATCGGCGTCGCCGCTTGCCTCAGCGGCAGACTGCGGCGTGGCATTTTAATCTTCTCTCACGTTTGGATCGCCGTTGTTTTGGCCGCCCCTCTGTATTTGTGCCAGCGTCCTCTTCTGCCTTTCCGTCCAACACAGCAGCAGATGCAGTATATATGCCTCCACACGCGCGTATCAGGCTCCTGCGCGCCGCATGCGAGGGAGACAGTGCCGCTGAGCCCGGCCGCCGCTGGTTGGCGGCCTGCTGCTGCGGCTGCCCAGAGATCATCTGCGCCGGTAGGGGGAGGAGGAGGTGCTCGCACTGCTGCGGCTGGAGATCCCCGCGATCCTCCTCCTCTGTCCTGGCGTAAACGCGTCCACATTCGTTTGAATAAAGAAGAGCACGTCTAAGACAGATGCACGAGCTGCCGCCGCACCCGGCGCTCCAGATCAGAGGGCATGTGCATCGCCGGCAGATGCCGCAGCACCGTCAACACAGACGCGACGTCATCACCCTACAAGTGCAGCATCACGTTTTCTGCCGGGGCGTCAGCAAGAATAGCTCTGGGCACTCACTTCAGAAACCCAGCACCAAACAGGAGCAGCAGCAGGGGGCACGAGGAGAAGAACCAACTCCAGCACCGCATACGGACATGACAGCTGCGACGCTGCTCTCCTCTCGCACAACGCGACGAGTGACTGTATGTTGTGCTGCGCCCACTCTCCAGCTGAAAAACGCGCGGCGAACAGGAGGAGGGTTTCACGGCGGCCACAGTCAGCAAGAGCGGAGGGGAAGGAGCAGCTGGCTGTAGGGTAGCGGCAAAGCGGCAGCGCGGCACAGAGAGAGAGAAACGGAACCTCTCTCCCCTGAGGCTGCTCCTCGAGCCGCAGTCTTCCGCAGCAGTATGTCACCGCGACGCACGTTCATGCGGCACAAAGCCCAGCACTTTGTGAGCACGTCGAACATGCGCATGCAGGAAATCTCCAGCCGCACGATCGGCCGCGGAAGTGAATATGCAGGAAGTGCGCTCCGCGCCGAGGGAGAGAGACAGACAGACGGCGTACAGCAGAGTGCTGTGTATCTCTCCGTGTAAGGGACGTGAAGAAGTGTCTTCCCGTTGCAGTCGACGTGTGTCGCTTCCACAGCTGTCTTGCCTCTGCAATAGTTAAGTCTTGCGTCCAGCGCTGTCTTGCCTTTGCAACAGTTGAGTCTTGCGTCTGGAGCTGTCTTCCCGTAGGAGGAGATGACTTCTCAGTTTGCACGTCTCGCGCCTCTGCAGTAGGTCGGCCGTGCACCTCAAGCGGTACTGCCTTTGCAGTAGGTAGCTTCACAGCTGCTCCGGGGAAGGTAGTGCAGCTCATTATGCGAGACTTTTGCGTACGAACACTCCTGTCAGTAGGAGTGGCGCACGCCGCAGCAGCAGTAACGAGACATTCCTCGTCTTCTTGGCCTTCTACGCGGCTAGAGGGCCCTGCTACGGTGTGGGGCAGTCGCGAGCGCTGCTGCAGGACGCTACTGCAGCTTCGGCTGCCTGTGTGTCTCGTGCTACCCCGTAGTGGGGTGGTCCTACTGGTAAATCGCATCTTTCTCCTGCTCCTCGTGCAGGAGCAGAACCCACCTATTGCTGCTGTGGCCCTCTGTTGGTCTACGAGACGCCCGGTGCGGAGGCTCCAAAGAGAGCAACGTGAGTTCGCGGCTGCAAAGCAACGGCGGCGACCGCAACAGCGACAGCAGCAGCAACAGCAGCAGTGCAACAACGGCGGGAGTCCTTCAGCAAAGGCGAAGGGAGATGAGGTAGCAGCCGAGGCCCTGCAGGCGGCGGCAGTGCACGAACCAAAGTGTGCGGCAAGAATAGCCCGAGCGGGAGGAGCAGCAGCAGCAGCGGGCCAGCAGGCGCCAGAGCCACGACGACGCGCTACACAACAGTGAGAGACAGCAGCAGGCGGAGCAAAGAGACAGCAGGCGCGCTGGGCAGCAGCAAAGGTCTGTGCGTGTACCAAGACGGCTGGCGCTTGCTCCCCTCCGTCACCGATTGACGCTCATGTAGCGTCGAGTTGTTTTCTGTAGAAAGCGTCGAGCGGCCTTCTTCGCGTTACTAGTAGGCGTAGTACTAGAGCAGCAGCAGCAGGTCCCACTGAAAAACCGCCCCCAGCAACGGCTCTCTGTGCCTGTCGGAGCAGAGACAGCAGCAGTTTGTGATGGTTCTCAGCGCAGCAGCGGACCCCAAAACTGCCGAAACTTCGCAGCTGCTTCTTCTCCTCCGCTTCCTCTCCTTTTCTGAAACAGTAGCAGCAGAGGGCCGCAGGAGCCTCTCCCCGTGGAGCGGTAGCCTCAGGGGGCGCAGCAGGGTCGGACAGCAGCAGCCCGAGAGAGTCTGTGTGCCTCGTGGTAGCAACCTTCCCTAAGTGCAATTGCAGCAGCAGGAAGTCGTCCATGCAGGCAGCAGCAGCAGCAGCAATAGACTCCTTCATTCGTAGCAGGAGCAGCAGTGTGAATTACTTTAGCAGCAGGACGAGGACGCCAAATTTTCATGTTTCTGCGCAGCCGCACTAAAGAGGTGACTTCCCTTTCGTGTGGATTATTTGCCGGTCTGTGGCGCACTGCTGCTGCCGAGCTGCTGTTGTTCAGACGGCGCGACCTGGGCTTGTGACACGTGTGCGTAGCTCTGCGAGCTGCTGCCGCTGATGGTGCACAACTCGTGCTGCTGATGTCGCAGTTGCTGTTTCGGCTTCCGCTGCAGGGGCAGACGGCGTCAGAGGGCGATGCGCGTGTTGCTGCGCCGGGTCGTCGTCAGCAGCAGAACACGTGTCGGGATTTGCATGCGTGAGCGGAAGGATGCACAGCATTTGTTCCTATATTTCTGTTTTTGTATTCATCTGACGTACGAAGGATATGCCTTATAGAGGCCAAGAGCTGAAGCAGCAGTGTGGGGGGTAGCGCCTGCTGCAGGACGGTTGGCGGTCTGCGTCTTTCTTGCTGCTACTGCTGCAGCTGCGGTAACTGTAAATCTTGTTGCTGCGCTGCTGTTGGTGCCCTGCTGCTGTGTTCCTGCTCGCGTCCTTGCGAAACGACAGCAGCAGGCACAGCAGCAGCTCCCCTGAGAGCAGCAGCCAAAGCCCCACCACCACCAACTGCAGCAACAGCCAAAGCGCGACAAGCGGCAGAAGCCGCAGCAGCCAAAGTGCCAGCAGCAGCAGCAACGGCAGCCGAAGCGCCACCAGCACGGCAGCCAAAGCGCGCACAGCAACAGCCAAAGTGCCAGCAGCAGGAGTTTGCAAAGTACGTAGGAGAGCAGCAGCCGGAGCGTGGATCGCTGCAGCAACAGGAGAAGCCAAAGTGCCAACAGGACGAGCAGCAGTGGCCAAAGCACGATCAACCGCAAGAGGAGCAGCCAGCGCGCCTGGAGCCGAAGCAGCAACGGCAGCAGCCAAGGCTGCGGAAAGAACTTCAGCGCGCGGAGAGGTTTGCAGCATTGGGACCGCACCAGCGCAGCAGCAGGAGCAGAACGTAGAAGGGGCCACCATTGCATGGCGGTGCGTGCAGCTTCGGGGCAGTGGTGCAGCGCAGCAGCAGGAGCCGGAGAGAACTGGGAGGAGCAGCAGGGACAACAGGAAAACTGCAGTGAGGTGGCAGCAGCAACAGCGGAGACGGTCTTGTTATGCGGTTGCTGCTGCTTTCACGCGTTCTCATCGAAGCCAGAAGGTGACCAGCAACGAAAACAAGAGACCAGCACCAGCGTTGCCTGACGCGGCAGTGACGACTCCTCTCTCTGGATCTGCTGTGCAATTCTTGTGCGGTTGCTGCTCTTCCGAACTGCCTTTCACCGGTGTCATCCGTCGAACTCTCTTTCCTTCTTTGTGTGCGCCTATTCTTTTGGTGCTGCTGCGAAGCAACCCTGCTCTACCGTAGAAGCAAGAGATACGTATCTGTATATGGGTGTGGGCGTGGCGAAGCAGTTTATCTTCCCCGCAGAAGAACATACGCAGCCACCGCGCAAGCGCGTCTTCCTCTACAAAGAAGTCCAACTGCTAGTGTGTGTTTCTGGATGCCAGGCAACACTTCTCGCAACACTAACAGTTACTTCATCTGCATCTACCCATCTCTCTGTCTCTCTATTTTCTGCGCGTATATACGCGTATCTGCATGACCCTGCAGACCTGCGGGGGCTCATATTTTGCGAGTGACAGACAGACGGGCGCGCGCACGAGGCTGCGCGTCGGCAGCGCTCGCAGCAGCAGAGTCCTTTCTCGTGCAGACCCCACTACAGCAACAAAAAAAGAGGAATCGGGCGTCCCTACAAACCTCGCAGTGACGGTCTTTCGACCGTCTCTTATTGCCATGGAGAGGGAGATAGAGAAAAGAGAAGAAAACGTATGACACATCTTTCCTGCACATGGTGTCTGTGTCTCTCTGGATATGTCCCTCTGTGCGTGTGTATGTGTGTGCGTGAACAAATATATATATGTATCTATATGTGTATGTATACGTAGGCACGTATACGTGTTGTGACTTACAGGTGTAGGTGCGCCTGCATCTACGTGTACACGTCGAATTTCCACAAATACGTGTGCAGGGCAGACACTGTAGAAGCTCGTGCACGCTTCGGGATGAAGCGTTCTGGGACCATTGCTGCTGTTGACTAGCGTGAGGCACAGCAGCACCGAGTCAGCGGTGTCCCGCCGTCCGCTGAGCAGCAGCGGTCGCCAGCAGCAGAAGATTCTGCTCGACAGAAACGCAGCCTGCGACGCGGTAAATGAATGTTGCAAATTTTTGGGTGAGCGACCCGGCGCGTCGGGAGGTACGGCACGCGAGCTACCTTTGTCAGGGAACCTTTTGCGTGGTGCACATAAGCTCGTGTATCTTCTACACGCCACGCGATCTGCATCTGTGTGTATACGTAGGCGGTTTCTCTGCCTGCGAGCGTCCTGGTTTTGCCGGCTCGTTGGATTTTCGGGTGAAGCCGCAGTGCCGCTCCGTCGGTGGACCGCGGGGGAGACGAGACACAGCGGCGCGCCGCCCTGCTGCGAAGCGCGCGCGCGCGCACGAGCCCGGCGCGTGTCTCTCACTGTGCCGCTCCGCTCGGCTGCGCCGCCGCGTCGGACTCGCGCGTATGGGCGTGGGCTGCGCCAGCGGAGAGGAAGAGGAGGAAGGGAGAAGGCGCAGAGAGAAGAAGAACGCGGAAAGTGGGAGGAAGCAGTCAATCCGGAAGAGAAGAAAAAACAACCGCAGGAGAAGAAGAGTTCAAGCGGAGGGGGACAAACGGGGGAGAAAGAGCCGCCGGGCGGGACGGAGAGAAGCAAAAGAAGCGGCAAGGATTCTTCGGAGGCGGGGAACCACACGAGGAAAGCCAGAGGAAAGGCAAAGCAAAAAAAGGAAGAACGAAGAGCATAGACGTGGAGAAAGGAAGGACCGAGCGTCGTGCAGGATACGCTTCCAGTAGCTGGTGTACGTACACTCGAATGTCTTCTTCATTTATCTTCCTTCCTCTCTCGCCTTATTATCCCCACTCCAGACCTCAGTAGGTGTGGTTTTTCCTGTTTAGATGATACCTCTACATCCAGCTGTTCTCTGTGTCCCCGTACTTTGCAAGTGCAAGTCACCGCTGCAGTGGGATGCATGTTTCTTGCTGTCTGCTGCTGCTGTGGCTGACCTCTTCTCGTTTAACTAGTAGCACACAGAGCATCGCCGCGCGTTCGGCGACGCGGGCCGGACGGAGTGCAGCAGCGCCGCAGCGGCAACGTCGACCGCACCAGTAGCAGCAACTTGGGTGCGCGTCATCAGCAGGGACGAGAGGCGGAGACGCAGCAGCTGGTGGACCTAGAAGACTTACGCAGCAACGGGAGAGCAGCGACAGGATCCAGCAAGGGAAGCCGACGTAGTAGGTCCCCGTAGCTCAAGCGTCGTGCTGCTAGGGGTAGGACGCTCGTGCTGCTGCTGCTGCACTGTTCCACTCCGGCTGCAAGGACCGTCGCGACGCGCGTCTCTGTCTCCTCGACCAGCAGCAGCAGCGGCGGCTGCAGCAAGTTCTCCTCCATGTGGAGAAGCGGCTCGTTTCATGCACGTGCTGGCGCTGCCGCTTCCTCTTCGTGCTGCTGCTGGTTTTAGTGTGAGGGGTGCATCTCGCGCGGTGTGCTGCTGCGGTCTTCTGCTGCTGCGGCTGCACTCGGTGTTTCTTGGCGGTGTGCCGCTGTAGCGGGGCTATTGCTGCTGCAGTTGCTGCGTTGATGAAGTGCGGCTCTTCGTTGAAAAGCTGCTTCCTGGAGGCTGCTGCTTCAGTTAAAAAGAAGGAATCCTTTTTGACGCTGCTACCGCTGTTCCTCCGGTGCGTCGAGAAACCAGGTTTCATGGCTGACGAGATCAGCAGCAGCATCAGCAGCAGCAGCGCGTGCAGCATCGGAAGGAGCAGCAGCATCTGCAGCAGCAGCAGCAGCGTCTACAGCAGCAGCATCTGCAGCAGCAGCATCTGCAGCAGCATCTGCAGCAGCAGCAGCGCCTGCAGCAGCAGCATCATCAGCAGCAGCACCTGCAGCACTACGAAGGAGCAGCAGCACCTGCAGAAGCAACAGCGGCTGCAGCGATTGCAGCAGGAAAACCGACAGCTGTGAATGCAGGAGAAAAACACTGACAGGAGCCACTGCGGCAGCAACAGCGGTGGCAGCGACTGCAGCAGCAGGAGTACGGGCTGGAGCAGGAAAGCAGGAGCGAGAGTTTGTCGAGGGACCACTGCGTAGTGAAGAGCGAAGACGATGGAAGTGCTGGCGGCGTCTTTGCTGCGGAGGTTGTCGCTGAACGGCAGCAACGGCAGCAGCGAGCAAGGGCAGCAGCAGCAGGAGCTGCGATTACAGCAGGAGCAGCAGCAGCAGCAGCCAGAGGAGCAGGGGAACGCAATGGCGGCGCGGCCGCCGTTGCACGCACAGGAAAGTGCTGCGTCGCAGAACCGGTGTGGAAGAAGGAAGTCAACACTCGAGTGCCTGGCTCTTTTAGAGGAAGGCATGTTGACGCAGTGTTTCTGCAGCGACTGCAGCAGCAGCAGTCTTCAGCCCGGGAACATCAGCAGCAATCGAAAAGACCTGTTGAGCAGCAGCGCCGAAAGCATCTGCTCGAAGGATGCGTTGAGCAGCAGCAGCGGTAGCAGCTCAGGAAGCCCGTGGTGCAGCGAACGCAGCGACAGCAGGCCGACACACCGATATAGCAGGTGCAGCGGTGAGCGGGAGTGGCAGCAGAACAGCCGCGAGAGGCCGCGCCACAACGCCAGCAGCAGCAGAGACGCGGGCGCGGCGTCTTTCTCTCCGTTTTGTAGCAGCAGCCGCAGCAACTGGAGTGGGTTGCTGCGTCTGAACAGCTTCACGGACGACTGCTGCAGGAGTACTGCAGCAAGAGGAAGTTCTTGGCGTAAAGGAGGCGCCAGAAAAGGCGGCAGCACGAGCCGCAGGAGCAGCACAGCAGGCCGCAGCGGCCGCCGCCAAAGCAGCAGCGTTAGTAGCAGCAGCACCAGTGGGAGAGAAAACGCAGGCGCCAGCAGCAAAGGCAACAGGTTGCTGCCACACATGAGTTCCACCAAGACAAGGAGGAGCAGGAGGAGCAGGGATGCGGCTTTGTGCCGCAACAGCAGGAGCAGAACTGTGACTGGCTCCAGCGGCAGTGCCGTCTTCTGCACCGAAGAGAAGTTCCTTTCTGCGGCAGCAGACGTGGTGAAGGGACGGCAGAGAGAGGGAGCAGCAGCAGAACCAGCGCCCGGGCGAGTGCGTGCGCGGCGTTGGTCATCTCGCGTGGCATCTGCTGTTGCAGGGCGCCTGCCGCTGCATCTGCAGGGGGTGCTTGCCTTAGCTGCACGAGCAGGAGCAGCAGGAAGAGCAGCAGCAAACGAAGGAACAACGACAGTTGCAGACCGACCAGCAGCAGCAACAGCAGATGCGAGAGGTGCAGGTGCAGCTGCAAATGGAGACGCCGCAGCCGCCGGTGAAACAGCAGCAGTTGCAGCAGAGGGAAATGCAACAGGTGTCTGCGGGGATGCAGGCAAGAAGTCCATCTTCTCTCCCCAGAGTCCACCATACTTCCCCAATAAGACGGCTTTTTGTCCTGCATACAGCAGCAGTCGCTTCAGCTGCTGGACAGCTAGCAGCGAAGGAGAGCCAGCTGCAGAGGAACGACAGCAGGTGCCGCCGGAGAGAAGAGCTGAGCGGACGAGTAGGCTTCCTGCTGCTGCTAGGACAGCTGTCTCTTCACTGCGTCCTGAGTGGCGTTCTCTGGGGTACTGGCCTGCTGTGCCCAGTGAAACTGCTGCTGGTACTCCAGCACGGGCTGCTCCGCTTGCTGAGTGTCCAGCTGTCGGTGCTGCCGCAGCAACTCTGGAGGGAAGGGCCGATGCAACAGCAAGGCTACTGCCTGCTGCTGCTCATCCGCCGCCCTCTCAGCGACAGCAACAGGAGACCCGTCGCATGCAGAACACGTGGTACACCGGCGATCACCACCCCGGACGCTGGCAGCAACAAGAGCAGCTGAAAGCGCCGCAGAAGTCGGCCGTGCAGCAGCAGGAGGAGTTGCCGGAAGAAGAACAGGAAGGAGAAGGAAAACGAGATGGAAAACAGGCGCAGGTTCCTGTCGAGCGTCAACAAGAACATAAAATGCAGCAGCAGAAAGAGGAGAGGCAGCGGCACGCACAGCAGCAGCGGGGGCAGGAGGAAAAGGCGCAGCAGGACTTCGACATGTGCGAGGGAGAGCAGACGAGTGACAGGGGCCGCGGGGGGTCTGCCGAAGCGGCACGAGGCAAAGCGGAAGGTGCCGCTACTGCTGCTGGTGCTGCCGCTGCTGCTGCTGGAGCTGCGTCCAATGAATTCGCAGAGCAGTCAACTCCCTCCTTCACGAAGGCTTCGGGAATGCAGGAAGCTGCTGCTGCTGCTGTTCCTCTTCAGCCTGCATTCCAAGTGGCTCAGACACTCGCAACGGAAGTCCCTCTGCGGGCAGCAGCAGCAGCTGCGCTCGCTTCTCTCAGCAGTGTAGCAGGGTCGGTGGGCGCTGCTGCATCCACCAAACCTTTCCCTCCGCACGACACTCCCTCCTCGTCCTCCTCCTCTCTTACCTCTGGTGCTGATGCTGCTGCTGCGCGCGCACACGCTGCCGCAACGAGGGGCGGCAGAGCCGAGAAAGAGAAGCAGATCTGCGGCCGAAGCGACGTCATCCCCGCAGCTGCTGGTGCAGCGCTGGACGGCGGAGAATGCGAGACGACGCGTCCGGACAAGAAGGCAGAGAGGGCACCGGCGCCAGCAACTGCAGCAACTACACATGCGGCGAGGGGTCCCGTGGCCGTGGAAGATCATTCAGAAACAGCAGAAGATATGCGACGGCAGGAGCAGCAGCTCGAAGAGCAGCTTTCCTCACGGCCTTCTTCTCAAAGGTAAGAAGCAAGAAGTGGAGAGACGGAGGCGTCTCGTCCTCTCGTGTGCACAGCTCTCGGGCTCGCAATAATAATCAAGCAACGCCCACCGCCCGCGGCCCCTCCGGCCACCCTGCTCGCACACACACTCTCTACACGTGCCAGGATATGCACACACGCACATACGGTATATACAGATGTACGTGTCTACACCAGAGAGAGAGAGGATTTCTGCTGCTGTTCAAATGATTGAGTGAATACCCGCTGGCACAGACGTGCACACCAAGTAATTGCTAGAGACACAGAGTGACAGAGAGAAAAACAGGCAGGTAGAGCGAACGCTCGGAAAATCCGAAACCACCGGCATCAACGGGGCAGGGGGGGCGACTCCCTCCGTCGGGAGAGAGAAGGCGGTGTGGAAATGCTGAGAGAACGGGGAGAGGAGAAGAAGAGAAAGCATTAGCGAGCGGTGCATGTGTCCGTCTGTGCTGGCAGGGGCCAGAAGAGTCCAGATATGTGTGGATGTATATAAATAGGCGCAGTAGAAGAAAGGAGGATCTCCCCATGTGTATGCAACCGTGTGGACGTCTATATCCACCTGTATAGCCTCCTGTACTCCTCCTTATATATCTCCCTCTCTCTCAGTCTCTATATATATCTCTTAGCATGCGTATCTACTGCTGTATGTGTGTCTCTGTGTATATCTGTCTCTTTGAGTGAGGCTCCCCACTTCTTCTCCACCTGTCTCTGTGTATCTTCTTCTGCCTCTCTGTGTCTCTCTGCTTCTGTCCCTCTCCGTATTTCCCTCCTTATATATCGGTATCTCTCTGTGTCGTCTCCCCCTCTCTCGTTTTCTCCGCGTATCTTTTCTTCTCTCTGTGTGTCTTCCTACTGTCTGTACCGGACTCTATACCCCTCCTTCGGTATTTCTGCCTCTGTACGTCTTCCTCTATTTATCTGTGGCGGTCTCCCTGTGTTGATCTGCCGTTCTCTTCTGCCTGTCTGTCTCGCCCTCTCTGCTTCTTCGTCTGTCTCTTCCTCTCTATATTACTCTCTACTACTCTCTCCGCACATATGTGTGTGTATAGCTGCCCTCCCTTTTTCCACTTGGGTGTAGCTGCATGATGCATCATGCGGGTAGACACGTGCTGCAGCCTCAACCCACTTACGCGCGAGAGTCGAACGCGGGTAGGGGGCACGCACGCGTCCACAGATACAGATGGGTGTATGTGATATCTTTCTACCAAGGTCCATCGCCATACCCACATATACATATATATGTGTATGCAAATAAATTTATATATATAAATAAATATGTCCAACATATGTATAAGTGAAGACACGGGGAGATTGGCATGCAGGTGCACATGTAGAAACACACATGCGTGTGCATGTGTGTATATGCATGTACGTGTGTACACGGGTGTACGCGCTTGCGTGCGTCCCGGACTTGGATATTTATACCGAAGGGCAGCCGATCAGCAGCCACTCTGGTTCTACATGTGTGTCTACATGTATGTATATATATATATATACGTACACACACAGGTATGTATACCCATATATATATATGTGTATATATGCAATGTTATTGCACACACACGTGTGTCTCTCTGTCTCTGCTGCCCCCCTTTGTACCTCTGTCTCCGTCTCTATATATATGTGCTGCGGGGAGACGCGTGACTGGATGTCTGACTTAGGGACGATTTGTGTTGTTGCTGCGGTGGTGTCGCAGCGGCAACAGCAGAGAGTCGCTGCGGTATCAGCGGTCGTCTTCGTGGAAGCCGTCCTGGAGCGGCAGCAACAGCAGAGAAGGGGTATGCAGTGGCGAGCGTGCGAGGAGAGGAGTTGCAGCAGCAGAAGAGAGCGGTGAGAACTTTCGCGCCCAAGGCTGCTTGGGCAACAGCAGCAGTTCCTTTTTCCTCCGGCGGCAGCGGTCGGAGGATTATCTGCGCTGCTGCTCTGCCGGCCCCGGTGCTGCCGCAACACCCCCGTGGAGCTGCTGGTGCTGCTACTGCGCGGCGGCGGCAGCTGCTTCTTCGGCGTCTCGAGCGCCAGCTGCGGCCCCACATGGGCAGCCGCCGCATCCGCTTCCTCAGCACCACCACCGCTGCCACTCAGAGACACAGCAGCAGCAGCACGCCTTTCAGGCGCGTCTGCTGCAGCAGCAGCTACTGTTCCAGCAGCAGCACATGGTGGGACAGCACCACCGCGTGCCGCACCAACAGCAGGAGCAGCAGTTCCGTGGATGGGAGTCCGACTGCTCTTGGGCAAGTCAGAAGTCGCTGAGTCGTGGAAGACGAGAGGGGGAAGGCGACGGCAGAGACACTCTGAAAGCGTCAGGCGGTTGCGGCGGCAGCGCCTTTCTGCCGGCGACTGGACAGCGCCTACAAGCCCAGACGCTGCCGCGTTCCGCTGGTGCTCAACAGCTGCTGCCGGGTTCGCCGCCGTTGGGAAAGGGCGAAGAAGAAGAAGACGCGGCTACAGCAGAGGAACTGCCTCCCGCGCGTCTGTTCGTTGAACGGGACGTGCTGCTGCAGGCAGCAGATGGGTCGCCGCAGCAGCGGCAGCAGGACGACGAGGAGGACGGGAGCGAGGAGGGCAGCGACGGAGAGGAATCAGGGGTCAGCAACAGAAGCCGGCTCCAGAGTCTCACAAGCGGCCGTCTGTTCGGTTGTCGAGGAGAGGGAGGAGCCGCTGGTGCGGCTGCTACCGGAGAAGAAAGTGGACGTATTTCTGCTGCTGCTGCTTCTTCTCCAGTTGCTGCTGCTGCTGCTTCTTCTCCAGTTGCTGCTGCTGCTTCTGCCTCGCTCAGCTGCCACGCGGGTGGCCGTGCGGCAGCTTTCCGTCGAACCCTGACGCGCAGCCTCACACCAACGTCGCTGGGGGGAGGAGGAGGGGGAGGCGGAACAGCGGCTGCTGTGGCTGCTGGTGCCGCATCTTCCCCGCTCCCTCTGTGTGGGGTCACTGCTGCGGCTGTGGCCCCTCACCTCGACGCTGCTGGCGGCCTGGTGGCGGCGCCCTCTACAGCAGAAGCAGGAGACAGTGTGCTGCTGCGGCGCGACTCCACCGGCTTGTGGGCCGCGGACGCCTGGGCTGCTCCTGAATCCGGCGCTGCCGACTTCAAGCGCATCGCTGCAGGAAGAGGCAAAGTAAGTGAACCGCAGCAGCAACCCACGTACAGCCACAGCGGACCGAGGAATAGCATCAGCCGAGAAGCCACAGCAGCATGCTGCAGGCAGCAGCGACGCCGGCACCACAGATGCAGCAGCAGCAACTGCACAAATAAAGCAGCAACAGCAGCCGGACAGATGTAACAGCAGCAGCACAGGTGTAGCAGCACAGCGGCGCACGTATAGCAGCAGCAGCGGCACTGCTATAAGCAGCAGCAGAACAAATAGGTGCATCTCCTTCTCTCTCTGTATGTGTTGCTGCGTGTGAAGGTGTCGATCCACTCGTCTGTGCGTGTGTCTGTTGTAGCAGCTACACGCATGCGCGTTTCTGGTTCTGCGCCGGTGTGAACTTGGCCTTCTGCGTCTTCGCCAATGTTTGTAATACGAAAAAACAGAGGAGCCCGTGTGCAGGTTTCTGTAGGTGCACGTATGTATATATATGTATATACAGGCAACTAGGTTGCGCACACACTAGAAATATATCGACGTGTATATGTACACATATATGTACACACACACAGCTAGCTTGACTATCTGCATATATGTGTGTATATATATATACGTATACACACATGTGTATATATGCACAGGTAGTTTGTTCATCTCAAGAGATATATATGTATATGTAGGGCGAGAATCATTCACATATATATATATATGTATATATATACAGATATACGTGCAGACAAGTAGCGTGCCTGCCCAACTATGTATATATACGTATGTTTGTAGATACACTCGCATATATGTAAGTGTAGACCTACAGGTTTGTGCATATATACACACACCTAACTGGTCTATCCAGGTATATACATACATATATATATATATATGTACAGCGTGTGGGCTTCCAGATTGTTGACTGTTTTGGCTGTTGAGTTGTAGGCGGTGTGATGCTTTGGCTGACGTACTGCCGGGTGCTGCTGTGTGTGTGCTGCTGCTGCTGCTGTTGTATGCGTGTCTGTGCAGAGCAGCGTGTTGAATACTCCGCAGTTCTGCCTCGCGGTGACGGTCGTCGTGCTCCTCGACGCGGTCAAAATGGGCGTCTCCACCTACTTCTACCCGTCCAACAAAGTAATCCCCAGCTGCGTGTGCGGTTTTCTGTCTCCCTGTCTCTGTCTCTCCGTCTCGCGCTGTCTCTCTTCCCCTCTCATTTTTCCCTCTCAGCCTCTGCAGTGTACATATATATATATATATAAACGTATAGGTGTACACTTACATATGTGCGAGTGTATCTGCAGACATACTTGTATATACGGCAGGACGCGTGTGTTCGCGAAGTGCAGCACCAAGAGAGCTGCTGCATCTGTCGTCTTCTCGTCTTTGCAGCAGCCGAGGTCGACCCGGGCAGTTCGCATCGCCTGCGGCATAGAGGACTGCCTCTGCCGATGAGCGCGACAGAAGAGAGCATACGCTCGCGCATGCGGCGACAGCCCCCACCATCGCACCCATACGAAGTTGCAGAAAACCTACCTCTACCTACACGTCCACTGTGATATATAACTTGAGTTTCCGCATCTGCCACAAAATTTCGATATGTACATTGATATACATGTATGTGTGTATCTGTATGTCTGTCTAGCTTCTTGATATCTACCTATGCGCACATATATATATATATATGTGAGTATAGACAGTAGGGATTTGTTTAGGGCGTCTCAAGTTGATGTGCTGAGGGTGACTCAAATGTTCGTGTATGCGTGCCTCTCTGTTTTTTGTGAAGCGGAGCTAGCCACTACGTCTTGTTTTTTTGCAAGTGTGTCTCTTCTGTGTAGGGTTGGCGCGTTCTTTCAACCTTGCAGTTCGCGTGTGTCCTCTGCGGCTGCTTCTGCTGCTGCTGCTGCCGAGCTGTTGCTCATGCTGCGGCCGTTTCACCTGCACGTTTCCGCCGTCTCCGATGCGCTGCTGCTGCTGTTGTTCCGCGGTTGCTGCTGCTGTTGTTACTACGCTATTGCTGCTGCTACTGTTGTTGCGCTACTGCTGCTGCTGCTGTTGTTGCACTACCCTGCTTCTGCTGCTGTTGTTGCACTACTGCTGCTGGTGCTGGTGTTGCACTGCTGCTGCTGGTGCTGGTGTTGCACGACTGCTGGTGGTGGTGTTGCGCTGCTGCAGCACTTCGACGCGTGGGCGTGCGCTGCGCTGCGCCCTGTCTCTTCGTAGTGCTGCTGTGCTGTGCTCGTCACGGGTGCGGGGTGCTGCTGCTGCTGCTGTGCGTGTGGTGCAGACAGCATTTGTCGTGTTCCTGGCGTTAGAGGTAGCGATATCGGCATTTTTTGCGATGGAGGCGGCGCTGAAGCTGCGGGTCCTTGGGCTTCGCTCGTACTTCTTCTCGGTGGTGAACTGCTTCGACTTCTTCCTGCTGCTGGTGGAGCTGACTGCCGTGCTGCTTCGCCTGATCATCACGCTCGACCCTGCAGGCGTCGGCAAACCGATTTTCTTCCCTGCCACCGTCCCGCGGACGGACTCGATCGTCAACGAGTTCACGCTGTCTCGTCTCCACGTCGCTCTCCTGGTACTCTTCCTGAAAACAGCAGAGACGCCTTCTTTCGGGCCGCGACGGCTGCGGGGAGCAGACGCAAAGAAGAGAACAACAGAAGGACAACAGAGGAGGGGAGAGAGAAGATAAAAAAACACCCCCCTGCAAACCGAATCTTCTCGTAGATGGACTTCAAATATATGCACAGGGCCTTGTGCGCAGCAGGCGCATGCGCAGGCAGATGTGTCTTTGTGTGTGAGGAGGGGCGCGAACTTACATTTATATACACACACAGGTTGATAGATAGATAAACAGGCGCACACATACACACACATATACGCTGACTTTTTCTGCGTTTCGACCTTAGTAAAGAACAGAGAGGAGACTCGGAGGGAAGGCACCTGCAGAGAGAATGGCCGTGGGCGAGGGAAGACGGTAACGGCGGAAAGTGGGAGAAAATGGGGCAAACACGCAGAAAGGGAGATTGGAGGGGGACCGCGCAGAAACACAAACCAGCAGTCTCCAAGACGCATGCACGGGTCGGTCTTGGGGCTCACGCCGCTCTGTAACACCGCCTTCTTTCGTTCTCTTCTCAAACATCCCTATATATATGTGCAACATATATGAGGAAGAGAAAGTAGTTTGCGTGCGTGAACAAAACAGAGAGAAAAGGAGCGGGAAATCATGGATTCGTGCGAACTCATGTGATACGTGTACGTATATATATATATATACACGGACGGGTACACGCTGGCCACAATATGTATATGTATACATACGTTCAGAGGAATATACCTTAGGCCAAGTTATATGTACGTTTGTACTAGGTTAATGTGTGTAATACATATATTTATGTGTAACTGTAGTGCGTGGGCATTTGGCTCTTTTCACGGGAATGTGTTTGTCGGACGGGTGGGGAAGGGTGATACGCAGCATTTCAGAGATAAAAGCTGCAGAATAGTAGCTGCAAAATGTATGTGTGCATGAGAAGGTATTTCTGTGTACGTACCAGTTTGATTCATTTAAGAGAGAGGAAGAGAGAGCTACACACAAACGCGTGGGCGACCCTGCGCGTGTGTCTGCTGCCCGCGGAGCGCTCGCGTGCAAAAACAAGTGCTGCACACCTTCTGCTTGTGCGGCTGCTGCTGCTGCTGTTCTCTCACTGCTACTGCCGCTCTCTTGCTGCTACTGCCGCTGCTGTGGGATTGGCTGCTACTGCTGTTGCTGCCCCTTCTGATGCTTCGCCGCTGCTGGTGCTGCTGCTGTTGGTTCTCCTCGTGTTGCTGCTGTCGTTGCTCTCTCGCTGCTGTTGCCGCTGCTGCTGCTTCTTCGCTGCCAGTGCTGCCGGTGATGCTGCCGTTCCTGCTGCTGGGGCTGGTGTTGCTGCTGCTGGAACCGCACGTGCTGTTCCGGCTGCTGCCATTGCTGTTGCTGCTGGTGCTGCCTTTGCAGGCACTGGATACGCTGCAACTCTTCCGCCTTTACCGGCTTACGTTCTCCTGCAAAGAGCTGTTCCTTCTGACGAAAAGTAGGTTTCTGCTGTCTTAACCGCCGCTGCTGCGGCTCTGCCACTGCGATGCCGCAGCTGCTGTGCCTGTGTGTCGCCCCGGTCCCTATTACAGCGTGCACCGCCGCGCGGTCGCGGTTGCTGCTGCAGTGGCTCCTGTAGTACCCGACCTCTGTGTTGCTGCGACGGGAGCGGCAGCGTGGGATGATCTGCTGCCATATTGCTGCTGCGTTCGCCGATATTTTTTCTCTGTTGAGGGAATGCGACTCTGGTGAAGAAGTGGATTTGGCAGCGTTGCAGTTGGGAGTGTTGTCGCTGCCGACCCTCTTGCTGCTGTTGCCGTGAGCGCGTAGTGCCCCCCCCGCCTGCCAAGGAAGCGTCCGAGCGCGCAGTGCTGCGGCGAGTGCGCTGTTACTCCTCTTGGTGCTGCTGTTCGTCTGCTGCTACGGCTGCTGACGGCTGCTGGCTGCTGTGGCTGCTGACTGCTGCTGCTAGTGCGGCTGCTGACTTCTGCTGCTAGTGCGGCTGCTGACTTCTGCTGCTACTGCAGCTGCTGACCTCTGCTGCTACTGCAGCTGCTGACCTCTGCTGCTACTGCGGCTGCTGACGTCTGCTGCTGCTGCGGCTGCTGACGGCTGACTTCTGCTGCGGCTGCTGACTTCCGCTGCTGCGGCTGCTGCCTGCTGTTGCTTAAGCACTTGCTCGACCGGTACCACCCGGGTGACTGCTGTTGCTGCTCGCGCTGCTTCCTCGGTTTAGAGTTGTGCGCGGCAGCAGCAACGTCCCGCCGACGGCAACGCTGGTGCTTCGAGTGTGTCATGCTGCTGTTGCTGCTGTTGCAGGCGTGCTGCACAGCCTTCGGTCGCTGCAGTGGACGGCGCTCTTCGTTTTCTGCGTCATCTACGCATGCGCCGTGTTCTGCACGTGGACATTCTACGTAAGGGCTGCTGCAGCTTTTACTGCTCCTCTTGAGCGCGAGAGAGAGAATCGCTCACTCCTGTCTGCTGCGGTTTTCCCCGTTAATTTCTATAACATACGTATGCATGTATGTGTCTCTCTCTCTCTTTATTTCTATTGTATGCGCCTGTATGCTTGTCCTTCTGTATGTGTGTCTCTCACCTTGAATTCTACTACATGTACCCATATTATTGATTGTGCATGTGTGTCTTTCCCTGTTGATGTCGTGTGTATATATATATATATATGTGTATGTGGGGGTGGGTGGGGGTGTGCTTGACTTCTGTCGTACATGCATGTATGCGTATATGTATATTAATATCTCTCTGTTGATCTCCACTTTATACACATATATATATATATATCTGTATACGTGTGTCTGTCTCTCTGTAAATTTCTATTACATGTATAGATTTACACGAGTGTGTATTTCTGTTTCTGTTTATTTCTCCTGTATATATACGTATATATATATATACGTGTTTGTATGCATGTGTGTCTCTCTGTTGACTACATGTATATTTATGTTCGTATGAATGTTTTCGTCTGTCTTTCTCCATTTTTTGCGCGTGTGTATACATGTGTGTGTATGTGTGTGTCTCTCTGCTGCTCACTACTCTACATACATATGTATGTGTATCTCCCTTTGTTGACTTCTGTAATATATATATATATATGTATACGTGCGTGTGTATCTGTGTACGTGTGTATACCTGCGCGCCCCTCTGTTGATTTTTATTGATTTGTAGGTGAAAAAAAGTGCGGGTCTTCTACCTCGTAGTCTTCTGCCTCGTCGTCTTCTGCCTCGTCGTCTTCTGCTGGGGACATGTCCTCCTGTGGCTGGTCGTGTGTGTGTCAGTGTTTCTCGCTCGGTGCGCCCGTCTCAGCAGCGACTCTCGACTGACTTCTTCTTCGCTCTGCTTCTCTTCCGTGTCTCCGTCGTTTCTCTCAATCTCCTTTTCGGCGCTCTTTTTTCCTCGCTGGTGGTCCTCTTTTTCTCTGTCATCATACGTTTTGTGTGGGTCGCTTGGTCTGAGTTTTTAGACGGCCCCAGCGACTTCTTCCTGTGTCTCTTTGTCTTCGCGTGTATTCACTTCCCGTCTCATCACATTTCCCCCTCTTTGTGTTCCTTTCCCCTCCTTTCTGTTTCGCTGTTGAAGCTGTCCTCCCCTCGGTTCTGTTCGTCCGGCTCTCTCCGCCTGTGAACGGCGCCGCGGGTGAGTGAGTGTTCCTTCCCTTTGACGCTCTTCTGTCCTTCCCCTTCCCTTACCCGATATTTCGGTGTTTTCTTCGATTACTTCCTCTCTAAAAACTTCGTGAGTTTTCCGTCTCGTCCTTTATCTGTCTCTCTCGCGTGTCTCGTAGTACCCCTTGCGGTTCCGTGCTCGGTCCTCCCTGTCCCTCTCACTTTCACTTCTCAGTGGTGTGGGGCTGACTTGCTGCTGCAGGACGCGGACGACGCAGAAATGAGTCTTCTGTGGGGAAACCTCGTCCTGTCCATGTTCACACTTTTTACTGTACTTACGCTTGAAGGTAGGTGCACCATGCTTGCTGCCGCATGCACAAGACTGCAGCTGCTGCCTTTGTGGCGTCTGTGTCTGCTGCTGCTGCCCCTCCTCCTCCTCCCGCGCCGGCTGCTGCTGCTGGTGGTCTTGGACCGGCGGACTGCTTCCCGTCGGTGCTGCAGCTCTTCCTTCTGCACCGGCTGCTGCTGTGTTGCACCGGATCGTGCTCCTCCTCTGTAGCTGCTCTGCCAGTGCACGTGCCGCCACTGGTGCTGTTGCTGTGTCTTCTGCTGCGCTGCTGCGGGTGCTGCTCCTGCAGCTGCGGCATTTTCTCTTCTTCCTCGTCCGCTGCTTCTTCGGGAATTTATGTTGCTGCTGGTGCTGCTGGCAACTGCGCTGCTGCTGTGCCTGCCTCTTGCGTCGAGCTGCGCTGGCGCATCGAGCAGCTGGGGCTCCTGCGCCGGCGTCTGTTGTGCGCGTCTTGCTGCCGCTCGCGCTGCTGCTGCTGTCGCTGCGCTACACCTGAAGGTGGCAAGAGGGTGAACCCTGGCGGAGGCTGCGGCCGCAACGACAATGCTGCCGCTGTGGCTGCTGGCGATGCCGCGACGATAAATATGTAGATGCACGCACGTGCATGCTTGTGTGGATGTGGAAAATGCTGCTTCTCTAGTAGATGTGGTGTTACCGTTGCGCCTGTCGGCGTTCCTTGCGCCGCTGCGGCTGCTTCTGCCGTGCTTGCTGCTGCTGCAGCAGGTGTTGTATCGCTGTTGCAGTTGCTGTTGTTGGTGTTGCTCCTGTTGTTGCACTTGCGCAGCGGTATGGCACGCGCCTCGGTGCTGCGGCTGGGAGCTGCTGCGACGGCTTCTGTTGCTGTTCCGTATCGCGCTGCTGTCGCTGCTGTGTGTGTGCGGACCGCCACTGCAGCTCCTTTACGTCAATGCTGCCGTTGTCGCTGCAGTTTCAGTTGCGTACCGAGCTGCTGCTGCTCCTCCTCCTTGCGCCCCTGCCGTTCCTTGTTCATCTTCTTTTCTGGCCGTCGCTGGCGCGTTGCGGCTGCCCTTGGCGTGGCTGCTGCTGCTGCTTGTGATGTTCCTGTGGCTGTGGGATGGCTGCTGCTCGTGCTGCTATCCTTGCTGCTGTCCTTGCTGCTGCTGCTGCTGCGTGTTGCAGGATGGAACGGCGTGGCGAACTCGACGGCAGAAAAGCATCCGTTCAGCCGCATTTTTTTCGTCTGCTTTATCTGCTTCACGACCCTGACGCTTCTCAACATTGTCACGGGTAAACTCCACGTCTGCCCCCATCCCCACCACACACACACGCATACATGCGGTATATCTGTAAGGAAGTGTATCAGTTTGCATCATAATTAAACAAGTGTCTATTTGTAAGTGCACCAGTTAAAATCTGTCGAGACGTGTGTGTGTGTGTGTAATAATAAATCACATCTATGCAGCCAGTATATACGTATATGTATATATATCCACATGTACTTGGTACTACAAGTATACGTACTTGCGCAAATACACATCTATGTACATATATATATATATATATGTATAGGTATATGAGTGAACGTGTATAAACACAAGCGCGCACGTACGCATAAAGAATATACACGCCCGTCTCTGTGTGTAAATGCATATGCACACACGTGCGTATGTAAAATATATATACATATATATGTAGGAACATGGGTACGTATGTATACGTACACGCGTATTTATATAGGTCCACATATATATGTATATATATGTATATGTGTAGAAGTGTGGAAATGTACGTGTTTGTGTGTGAGTGTGTCGCCCGACTCGATTTCCTGGCATTTTTACCTTCTCTTTCCCCTGTGACTATCTATCTCTGCCAAATACAAGTACATTGGACGTCTTCCTATCACCCTCCTACACACATGTACGAGTGTGATATACATATATATATAGAGTACATACATATATGTATATATATATATATGGGTCAGTAGTTGTTGGTTTGTCAGCATGCCGGTTGTGCACGTGTGGGAAGCGTTTCACCAGCTGCTGCTGTCGATATCCCCACATTTTCTTGGCAACCGGTACGACGGCTGTTCCTCGTTGTACGAATGTGGGAATTGTGTAGCCCCCCACACGCACTTGTTATATCCGATCTACGGATGTAATTTATAAGTACGCATGCAATTCTACATGTCTGTGTCTGTGTGTCTGCGTCTGTGTGTCTCTGTGTGAGACAGGTATTATCTTGGACGCCTACGTAGACATGTCGAGTCGCTTGGCTGCTGAGGCGAGTTATCATGACCGCCTTGAAAGAGACGCCCGTAACGAGGATTTGCTGACGCGCGCCTTCCGGCAGACGGATTTTCTGTTTTTTCTTCCCTCGGCCGCAGCAGCAGCAGCGACGACTGCGGCAGCGAGCAAGGTCGCTGCGGCGACGCTGCCTGCTGCTGCGCGGTCTTCGCTGTCCGCCGCAGGCAGGTGCTGCTGCTGGTGGGTCGACGACAGCCTGGCTGCTGCTGCCTACAGCGGCACTGCAGCGGGGGGCGCGGAGGCGGCCGAGACTGAGGCCGGGACCGCAGCAGCGGCGGCAGCATCCAACGCAGAATTAGCAGCAACAGGAGGACCAGGGAAGGAGCGCGCGTATGCGACAGCAGGAGGCGCCTTGCAGCTGCAGCAGCTTCGTGCCTTGTCCACAGCAGCTTCTTCCTCTTCGCCGCCGTCCTCTCTGTCTATGTCTGTGTGCCCGACGAAGAAAGAACTGACGCTGTTGCAGCAGCAACAGTGCAACGAACAGCCGCAGCAGCAGCTGACGAAGAAGAAGATGCACCAACAGCAGCGGCGGAGGGAGTCTCGGACTGCGGAAGACGCAGTGGAAGGGCGGTTTTTGCTGCGACAGGAGCCATCACTGCATGCGGCGACGTCAGCCAGCTGTCGCGCATGCTGCTGCAGCAGCGCCAGGTGCTGCAGTTCTTTCGGCTTGCGAAGCAGCGGCGAACAGCACCCACCATACCGTACAACTGCGCCGCCTTCTCTCCATGTCGCTGACCCCCACGCGCGCTGTCACGCGCCGTTTCTTCTCGACAGCAGCACAGCTGCAGCAGCAGCAGCTGACTGGGAGGCCGTCGTGGACGCAGGGAAGCAGCAACAGCAGCACCAGCAGGGAGAGCCCAGCATCGCGGAGACGGAGGAAGGCGGGCAAACATGCGCATGTGCAGTGCAGCACGTCAAATGCTACACAACGGAGGAGGGGGGGGAAGATGACTTTGGTACTGCGGAGATGCGTCTGTCGGATTTCTCTGCTGCAGGTGAAGGCCGCGGGGGCGGCTGTGATGCAGGAGAAGTAGGGAGGCCTGCTGCTGCTGCCGGGATACGTGCTGCAGCGGGACGTGGTACAGCTGAGGGGGGGCGAGCCTGCGGTGCTGCCGCCGACACATGCCCTGCTGTTGGTGCGGCGTGGGATCCTGCTACGTGGGGTGCTGTTGCTGCTGCTGCTGAGCGCACGGGAAGGCAGCTGTTCAAGCACGGACGGTGCTCGCGGTCGTCGGATTCGTTGCTGCAGGAGACGGAGCAGTGCTCCGGCAGGGGAGAGGGGCTGTGGGGTGACGCTGCTGCTGCAGCAGGAGTGGAGAAAAAGGCGCAGCAGCGGCGACACGTAGCTGCTGGGAAAGGACCAGCAGCAGCAGGTGAGCAGCGCAAGGCGCCTGCATCACATTCCTTTCGCGGCTGTTCAGGGACCGCGGAGCAGGAGGCGGGGCTGATGTGTGCTGCTGCAGCAGCGGCAGGCAGCAGCTCGACTGCAGGCTCTGAAGAAGAAGCAGCAGCGGCACAAGCAGCCGCAGCAGCAGCGAGAGCGGGACACGGCAAAGACGTTTCTCAAGGATACTACGTAGAGAAGGGAGACGGAGGCGCTGCAGAAGAAGGAAGGAACACCATGCCCACACACGCTTCGCTCGCGGCAGGCGAGAAGAAAGGCTTGGGGTTGGCTGGGGTTGGTGGCTGTAGTGTCGCTGCTATAGCAGAGGGAGCAGAAACAACGCGGACGCACGGGATCTGCAAGAATTGCACGAGACAACGGCAAGACGTGTCGCAGACTGCGGAAAAGAAGGAAGAGGACAAGCGGCAGCAGGAGCTGCTGTACACATCGCGTGGTGGCAGAAGGGCAGGGTTTAGCCTCTGGCGCGCAACAGGCTGCGCCGTGACGCAACAGCCAAAGGCGCGAACGTTTCTGAAACTTCATGACGAGGACGCTGCGGTGGAAGAGGAAGAAGAAGAGGAAAGACGAAGAAAAGAGGTGGAACCTGCAGAATTCTCTTCACGGCAAAAAGAAGTCGCCTGCCTCAAGCTAGCGCACCTCCATCCCCTGGATATCCTGCAGCACCCCGCGGTCCTAGACGCTCTTGAGGTCAGCGATACTGCTGCTCACGCAGGAGACGTCACGCGTTGCTGGTGGACGCTGCTGCTGCAGGACTGCTGCTGCTGTTGGTCTACGCTGCTGCAGGTGGTGCCGTTGGTCTTCGCTGCTACAGGTGCTGCTGCTGTTGGTCTGCGCTGCTGTAGTGGGCTGCTGCTGCGGGTTTTGCGCTGCTGCTGTGCTGCTGTGCGGGTGGCTGTTGGGCCTTGCTGCTGCTGCTTGTGCTGCGGCTATTGGCGTTGCTCCTGCTGCTGCTGTGTTACTACCTCGTGTCCTGCGGGCTGCTGCTGCTGCTGCTTTTGCTGCAGAAGGCGGGCATTCCCCTCTTTCAAGCGTTCGACGTTCTGAACATTTACTACACCCGAGGCGTGGAGTATGTCACCGGTGGGTTTTTATTCTATGCAGGAAGGCTGTAGATCGATCCACGTATACACGTACATGTACACATATATATATGTATATATATATATGTGGGTTACTCTTGTGCGGTTATACCTACGCATCCACGTCAGTTTCTTCATCTCGCTACGAGTATTTCCTTACGAGTTTCCATACATACATATATACATTGTATATATATATATATATGGGAAGACACTCCACACGTGCACGGGTAATCTACACGCACACGCATGTCTGTGTATTTACCTGGTCATCCGTGCGCATATTTATACACACACATACACGGGCGGCATATATATGTATACATGTGTGCCTGGGTGAGTGTGTTTTATATATATATATATAAATATGTTGGTCCATCAATATAGATTTATATATATATATGAATATATGATTGTATGCGTCTAAGCGTAGACTGTATGTATGTGTATATATACACATACATACAGACGGCACGCTTGTATACACATGTAGGCCTGCATGAGTGTGTGTCACATATACATATATATTGGTCCACTGATATATATGCAGATATATTATTGTATGCGCCTAACCGGATAGTATATATATATAGTATATGTATACATATATATATATATATATATATATGTAAATAAGCAGCATGTATGTATACGAACGTATGACTGTATGAGAGAGTGTGATATATATATATATATATGCTTGTATTGATCCATATATATATATATAGATATATAAATGTATCCGTCCAAGTGCATAGGTGTACATATGTGTTTAAATATACATGCATGGACGGGCCTGGTATATGTATACATATGTATGCCTGTATGAGACATATATATACATATATGTATATGCGTTTGTGTTGGTCCACAAATATATATATATATATATATATGTAAACGCGTCTAAGCGTCTAGGTGTCCGTGTGGGGCTATATCTGTATTGGTAGACGTGCATAGAGCGAGAAATACTATTTGGTCGTACGACAGCAAGAAATATTCGTTCTCCAGGAGTAGTAGACCTGCACAGGCGCGCGTTTCACGTAGTGATAGGGTAGTCGACTGAGTCGGAGAACTCGACTGGCTACAGGTAGCCAAGGAAGTGTACCTGGGAGGATATTCAGAACCACAAGTATGTAGACGGTATACACATACGTATGTACGCGCATATATATGCATATATATATATACACATCTATACTTATGTCCAAGTCTACAAGCAGGATACATATATGTACGTATATGCATATGTATGCGTATATACATATATATATACACATACACATAGTTACATCCAGATCTACGTGTGTATAGACGGTATACATAGACGTACGTAATGCATGTGCATATATCCTCATAGATATATGGGTATAATTCTACCCATATCTGCAAGTGTATAGACGGTATACATATATGTGTGTATATGCCTGTAAACGCATAAATATATATGTGTATAGGCGATGTGTATGTGTGAATACAAGCAAATGGGTATGCGTGTGAATAATGGTAGATTTGCGTAGACGAAGTTGTATTGAATTGCGCGTAGTAGTTGCGATGTTTCTTTGTGTGTCGCGTCTTTCTCTATCTTGTGGTGTAATAAATATATATCTTATATAATATATATATGTATATTGTATAAGAGACAGACCTAGTGTGTCTGTCTATTTATCTTCTGACGTCCCTACGAGTGAAAGCATCTCCGTACATACCTACAAATGCATGTGTGCACCTCTGTATATAGACGCACACATCTGGAAGAAGAGGCAGGAGAACAACTGTACGTGTCGTAGGTGACTAAACATGTACACACACACACACACGTCCGCACCATATGGAGAGAATGTGCGATATCTCTATATCTATGCTTACACATATGTACACGTAATTATATGCGTATATCTGTATACGTTTATACATATATATATACACACCGCTGTACACATGCAGCGTATGGATATAGCGAAATAACGTACCGAAGTGCATATATGCGGATACCTACATGTATATATACAGCCACCATATATATATATATATATATCTATGAATAAATATGTGTGTATATATTTATATATATATGTATATGAGGCTGCGCGTCGGGATGCGTCGAGGAATACTAAGACAGGTGTACTGAAGTGGTGCGTGGTGGTGGTGCAGTGAAAGAGTTCGCCGAGTCCTGCAGTCGCGTGTGTGGCACTTCAACGGGGCGGCAGCTGCTACAGATGCAAGTGTACTTGTACCAGAAGCTGAACAAGGTGGAGATGCGCAGCCACCGGCTATACAGGGCGCTGCAGCAGCAGCTGCAGCAGCAGCAGTTTTGGGTGCCGACGGGCAGCTGCTGCTCGCGCTCTGTGTGGACGGGAGGTCCGGCCGGTTGTTGCTGCAGCACCGTCACTACCACTTCGACCTTCCGCAGCAGCAAAACGGGCAGCGAGAGCAGCCCGGGGTTTGCAGGAATAGCAGCCGCGCCGCCGCCGTCTCCCGGGCTGCTGCCACACCAGCAGCGGCAGCTCTACCACCCCCCCCTCCACCATCACCACCTGCCTCAGTCGTCCCCCGCTTGCCAACCCACGAGTTCCTGCATTTCCATGTGCGGTGCAGGCAGCTATTCCTTCCACAACGTCTGCAGCAGCAGCAGCTACAGCAGTAGGACTCTGGACCGCAGTACGACAAAGAACTTGCCCTTCCGGTGGGAGCAGCAGACTTTGCGGGGGGGCGGGTACACGCCGTCCGACGTGCGCTCTGAACCGCCAGTCTGGTAGTAGATATTGATAAATATCTGTGTCGGTGCGCCTTAGTGATTCAAACACTTGTATGGAGTTGTTTCTTCTATCTGCAGAGAGAAAATACAGACAGACAGGTACAGACGGATAGAGGTAGATGTATCTATATATGTATGTATATAAGTGTGTACCCATTTATCATACACATATACTCTTTGTTGTCCTTGTCTCTGCACAGACCACAGACAGAGAGAGGCAGATAGGGAAGCCGAAGGTGTTTTATCGGTACGTACGCATATATTTCTCGAGAGAATATATGTGGCCTCCACCGATACGTGTGCATAGAGAACGAGAGAGGGAGGGCACAGATAGTAGCAGGATTAGTAGGTCTGCATGCAGAGAGACAGCAGATCCACCTGCGCGCGTGTGCACACGGCAGATGTGAGGTACAGAGAAGCCGAGAAAAATCTTCTACAGTTTGTGTGCGTCGCCTTAGCGAGTCGTGACGCTTCACCCTCTCTCTCGTAGAAATGCAGCAGCGTTGGGACGACCCCACGCGCGTTCGAGACAGAGAGAGAAGGCTACACATCCCACCACTGCACAGGTATGCACACATACATATATATATACACTCGTCAGTGAAGAGTGAAATAGACCGCCACAAAGGCTCTCACCTCGTATGTATAGACACGGACAAATATTTAAGGAGTGGATTCGTCAATGAACAGCTGAAGAGGGGGTCACAGCCTGGTTACACCGTATACCTGCATATCTCTAAGTATGAGGGATACGCATGTATTAATACCTGTACAGAGAGGAAGGAGCAGCACAGAGAAGACGTGGATTATTGTTCTATGCCAAGGACGTTCGCGCTTCAAAGTGTGATGTGCCGCGGTGGAGTAGACGTAGCCGAGCTGCTGCGGTTGCCGCAGAGCGCTTGAATCGCCGGGGGCGGCTCGAGGAGGTGAGAATCTTTGGTGTGTGGCCGCTCGAGCGGAGCGCGCGTAGTAGGTATGCAGATTCTTCTCGCAGAAGCGCGTGTGTATCTGCCTGCGTTGGACCCTGGACGGTCGACGACGGAGAAATCTTTCCTATAGAGGGACGCGCACACACGAGTGCGAAGTCAGTCAAAGCACAGAGAGGCACGCAGACGCAGACACTGCGACGGCGCCGCTACTTCTCTGCCGTTGCCCAAGCAGAAGGATAGTATCACTTGTGACCACCGTCCCGTTTCTGTGCCAACGTTTGCAGAAGGATAGCATTTCTTCGCACTGTTTGCAGCACGCGTCGAGGCTTCTCCTGTGTGCGAACAGTGCACACGACTTGTACTTTACTGCCGCTCTGGATGAGGCCACGCTGCCGCCTACGTGCGTACACGTATGCTCTCAGAGACCGCGACAGGAAAGGAGAAAGGAGGGTCGAGAGGCAGAGAAAGAGAAACAGATACTGACACGCGCACTTGGCAGTATGTATACGCCCACACGGATGTAAGTACATCATATATGTATATTTGTCTGCGGTTCTATACGTGCGTATAGATATGTGTGTGTAGACAGAGAAACAGATGTGCACGCTTGACAGCGTGTATACGCATGCATAGAGATACATATCTGCACTTCTATACGTGCGCGTACATATACGTACGTATCACCTGCACATTCGGATGCATATACATACGTGCATTTGAGGATGGTAGTGCGTTCGGCGGTGAGAGAGGCACACAAGCGTGTACCTCTGTGGCCTGGATAGGGAGAGAGAATTCAGTTGTCCAGCGCCTGAAGTTGACGCTGTAGCGGGGGAACGACGCAGACGCATCTTCCTGAACCGCGCGTCTTCTGAAAAGATGATGGAAAGACGAGTAAATTTTCTTAACATTGATGCCCCTTCTGGATACCTGCAGGCGTTCGTCTGCAACTTCAGCTTGGCTCTCTCTCTACACCTTCAAGAGACAGATTGACACGAGTATGTGCGTCCCGCCCCATACATACACAGAGGCAGGCGTGTCTTTCTTACACGCAGAGAGAGAGAGGCTTGCATACACACAATCCGTATACGTAAAGACGTATAGAGAGACGGATATGTAACACCGTGTGCCTACATATCGGTATAGATCGATGTACGTAGAGAGAGCCTGGGTAGACAGGAGAGGACGACACCGACCCTGCCAGATACACAGGAAGTCAGTGATTCTGCAGGTTCAGGGGACGACACCTTCCTTTCGCATGTGGGTTTCGTACAGTGACAGTAGGTGTGTGCTTGAGAGCAGTGGCGACCCGATTCAATTCGTTGTGCTGGAGGACGGTTGCTTCTGCTCTCCGGCGATGTCTTCCGAGATGTTGAGACGGAGAGGCGCAGGGATACTTCCCGGCCTTCAAAGAACATTGATGTGCGTGCTTGCAGACGCGTTGCTGCGTTGAGTTGTACTTCTATACACGTGCAAAATTGCTGTTAACATACATGGTCGTGGAGCTGTCTTTTCACACAATATTTGTGGCTCGGTGTATTTGCGTTTTTGTGTCTGGAGTGCTCGGAACCAAGCTCTCCCTCCTTTCGATAAAACATTTCGCTCTAACCGTCGTGCTGAAATAAATAAGCCATTCGTTGAAGCTGACCGCCGGAAAAGTCAAGCGGTAGCAGACAAACACCTGCAGGGTGAGCGGCAGCAGCAGCAGGAGCGGCCATGCAGTTTGCCTGAGGGATCACGTTGTGGCAAAAGTAGAAACTGCGGCGGATCAACTGCGTGTTTTAGAGGAAGCTTGTTGCGCTGCGTGAGCGACAGTAGCAGCAACAGTTGACACAACAATGTGTGCTGCTGCCTGACAGTGGTGAGGAAGGGTTGTTCTGCTGCTTGGCCAGCAGCAGCAGCAGCACCGAGGTCACCAGGGCGAGCAGTGTGTAGTGGAGTACATACGGCCGGAATAGCACCAAGGCCGGCAGCAAAGAGCAGCAGCACACACGCAGGACACCCCCCTACGCTCAGGTCATTTCAGGTCGCATCACAGAGCCTTTCCAGCAGAGACGCGGCGATGAAGTCGTCGCCAGAGTCTGCGGTAGCAGCCGCGCAAGCATCGCAGGGAAACAATTAAGACGCATCTATACTAGCGGCACAGCAACACACCACAGCAACAGCAGGAACAGGGTTCGCAGCGATAGCGCGACGTTGGCTGGGCGTGACCAGACCACTCCCTGCAGTACCACCGAAGACGGTACGTGATCGCAGATACAGGGGACAGTCAAAGAGACAGGAAGAAAAAGCAGCACAGCAACACCGAGAGACGAAAGAGAAGCAGCGCAGCAACACCGCCAAGAGTCCTGGAGTACCCAAACGCTGCAAAGGCAGCACCAGCAAAACAGCAGATGAAACTCAGTGACTGCAGGGTGCTGATGCGTCCTTCACTCGGGAACAAAGTTGACTCCTGCGGTGTATTTTGCACGTGGTACGACTTCACCGTGTATCTCTGCTTCGGGACACCGGCAACAAGTCACGTTTCCTGGAGCCTATTTGTAAGCATCTCCTTAATAACACGTGAATGTCTGATTCGTGGAAGAAACAAAGCGTGCGTCACGCATCTATATATATATATATGTGACAGAGATGTGTATATATATATATATATATATGGCGCAGAATGGGGAGGGCCTACGTGGAGGGAAGAGCATGCTCTTCCCTCGTTTGTGAGCAGCTGTATATGGCGGCTGACTCTCTGTAGGAAGTAGAGCCTGATTATTTGTACGTAGTCTCTATATAAGCGTATGTATACTCTTACCGACGTGTGAATACCCGCGCATAAGATCTGTACACGCGTATATAAACAACATGCAGTGTTTAGCATGCCCCTTATCCGGACAGATATCGTATGTGGTACGCGCGCACTCCTGAGCCTCCTGAACGAGGGTAGTCACCTGTGGGTTGGAAATATCAAAGCTGCACATGGCAAGATATATAATATTATGCACGGGCTAATCCGGGTAAGCCGGTGGAGACAGTGTTTCTCCGTTCTCTGTGTGAAAATAGAATGTAGCAGACAGGGAGGTTGGAAACTTTCTTGCGTTGAGTGTAAGATCTGTTGTTCTGCGGCTTCTCTGACGGGACTGTCACCGCCGTCTTCTGCAGAGTCTAAGCGGCATAACCGCTCACTGCCGGACTTCACAACACAAGAACTCTCAAAAAGAAGCACTAGACCTGCTTCTTGCACGACAAGCTGACTTTGTTGTTTGTCCTTGTGCGTATTTGAAGGTTTCGCAGTCAACTTAAGCTGTTCGTGCTATGTTCCTCAGGGGTGTAAAGTTATTCCGTCGCGTGAAGCTCAGAACATTCACCGATCAGTTATAGCGTTGAAACACAGAGGAGCACATCTCAGTAAAGCGTGCTTTCTTCCCGCTTACGCGTCAAACGCCAGGATGCAAGAAACGTTAATTAGTCTGTCTACATATGTTGCTGGGAAGGAGGCCTGGGGTCCCTGCTGTCCGACGGCCGTGACCAGTCTACGCGAACTTCTTCTTACCTTCTCTAGCAGCCGCCTGGCAAATACACACGATATTTCTCCTCCAGTGTAGAAAAACCTGTCCGTAGATGCAGGCTTGTGTTTCCCCGTCCAGGTGTGTACACTCCTGTGAAGTTGTGCGCGCAGGGGCTACCGTGAAAACCGCTACAGACTGGTGAAGCACCCCCCGTAGCGGAAACCCAGTACCTGTGGTGAACAACAGCACTGATAATGTCCAAGTCACTGGATGGAGTTTATAAACGATTCACTACTTTCAAGTGTAAGCAGCGAGTACGAGGTGGCTCTTTATATTCACGTGTACATGTTTTTGCGCAAGTGTGTGTAGGTGCGCCGTGGAAAGGCACCAGTCGGCTGACGGAACGGTAGTACGAGGTAAAGCAGTAGATCGCGAACGGCCCGGAGAACATTCCTCAGTGGACAGCGCGACTTCACTTGTAATGGTAATTAGGAAACAATGGAGTGAAATAGATAAAGTTCCCAAATATACGTTTACACAATATTCTTCAGTGCTGCTTTAGTGCAGGCTTCAACGCCGTCATTTTCTTGTCCTCTTTCTATCTTGGACGCGCACACAGATACGTACCCATATATACGTACATCATGTCTCTCTCTACATACGTTGGCATATGCGAACATATACGTGTATATCTAGATATGAATAGGTATCCACCCACGTCTGTACATACGTAAATACATATACCCGTATATACGTACAAATATAACGCGTGCCTGGGGGGGCCGGGCGGTAAAAGCAGTCACTGGATATTGTGAATATATGTTAAGCGCCGCATAGACCTCGTAGTCACTTGCTGTGATGCTGCTTTCTGTGTTTCAACTTCAGTCTCACCATCCGTCACTTCGTATCCGATCTGGAGGAGTCACTGTCGAGCTCCTCTTTCATTCATACTTGCTGCGACTTACATGATGCCTTCGTCGCTGATGATTTTATAAAAAAATCCTTCCGTCCACACACATGATCGCAGTAGTCACAGTACGTGTTCTTCAGTCGGTGCAAAAAATGACGCAGCACGTGAGGCGAGCGTCAGTGTGTCGACTCAAGAGTAGACACCTCAAGTATAGGAAGGGCACATCAGCGCGTGACTATAGTACAGCGATATATGGTTAGACTCACACAGACGTACGTACGTATTTATGTGTGTGAAACACAGATACGCATATGTAAACGCATACGTACGTCCGGGCAATACACACTCTCACAACTACGTTCACGTATGTACGTGGGAGGTAACCTCTTGCGCCTCATCGAGTATCCGCGTACAGATATACAAATGCACACATAGAGAGTCACATCTGTAGCTAAATCTACACGTACGGACAGCTATGTTTACAGACATATATATACATATATATGTTCACACGTCTGTGTCTACGTGTACTTGCAAGTCGTTTACGTGTGCGCGCACATACCCAAACATGTGTATATAAGTGTTTGTTCACATATGTTCAGACGTAGCTCTATACAGACATCCAATGTACGTGCCGTCGAGTATACATTCACGTATATTTCTCCCGTGTCGATCCTTGGAGAGAAGTAGGTACGTCTGGATGAAGATCTGCATGTCCGTATCTCCTGTAGCTAATCATAAGGTTTAGTTCCCTCTCCACCGCTGGACACCCGTATCTGAGAACGTGTCTCAACTCGTACACATGTCAAAGATGCAGGTTTCGTGCGTACGTTACACGTGCTGTCCTGTGTAATGTATTTACCTGCCCACACTTATGGTTATACTCATACGTCACACATGTGTGCGGCAGTGTTCGTCTGCGCATGCAGACTGGTACGCCCAATATACACACGTATGTATGTATGTCTTGTCTGTGCCCACATAGTACTACACAAATATCATTATTTATATGTGGATCCCTCTCTCCACACATGGGTGTGGTACATGTACAAAGTGCTATGTTTCAGTGTCTCGCAGCACCGTTAGTACAATATTTGCACTCACACACGTATAAATGGATTTTCTAGGGGATGTATGTAAATATATAAAGAGGTATGCATACACGTATGAGCATTGGCAGCACCGTAACCGCGTGCATGCGCACTTTACTTTCACCACAGATGTGTCGCGTCCGTGCTGCTTTTGTCGCTGTGGATCCCGTGTGCTGCCCGACACTTAGGAGTCACTTCTTCCCTCGTGTCAGCTGCTGCAGCACTTTTTGTGATGGACCGTGCGCAGTGCTGCAGCAGCACCGCATGACCGGCAACAACAAGGCGCACGTGGCGGCAACGGAAGCCGCAGCCGCACAGCGACCGTAGCGCGGACCCCGGCGATACAGCAACACAAGGCAGCAGCAGCAATAGCGGCCAGAGCAACAGCAATAGCAGCCGCAGCAGCAGCAATAGAGAGCCCCGCCACACGACGGCAGGAGGTGGAGTGGTGCGAACAGGCCACGAGGAGCAGCTGTTCCAGCACAGGACCAGCACACCACACGGGTCAGTGCAACAACTAGGAACAGCAGACGCAGCAGGAGGACGGGGCACGCGCGCAACACAGCTGCCCGGTGCCCCAGCACAGCAGGAGAGAGGGGGTAGGTAGTAGCGGCGCTTCTACCAAGAGGACACGCGGCGTGGTATTCTCATAAGGATTTGTGCATGGTTTGTTCTTCTTTTCACTTTGGTGTAGAGACTTCTGGGTTTTTGCGTTGAAACGCGTGTCCTGTGGAGGCGCGTTCCCATACACGCGTTCTTCCCTCCTGCCGTAGCACGCGAACACCGCCACCACGAAGAGGAACGCGTCTTCCACTGCTGTGCTGCCTCCTTCTTCCTGCTGCGCTTCCGCCAGGCCGCTCTGCGAACCTTCCACACCGTCTCTCCAGGCTTCTTATTTCCCTCGCAGTGTCCTGGTGCAGGTGCCACTGCTGCTGCTGCCGCCCAGCCTCGTTGCCGGCTGCTATTGTTGCTGCCGGTGCTGCCTGTGGCTGCTCTGACAGCAACTACAGCAGCAGCAGCAGCGACTCGCGTTGTGAAGAAGGTACTCTGCTGCCGTTCTGGGCGTCTACGCAGTCCTCCCGTGCTCGTCCCTGGGAAGGCCGTCTGCTGCGCACACACAGGCTCCGCAGCACGACCACCACCGCAGCACAGCACCCGGAGAAGCAGACCCTACTGCGGCATTTCAGCACACCAGCCGCCGCAGAAGAGCTACAGGAGCTGCAGGGTCCCGAGAGCAGGGGCCGAAATCACGCGAACAGGCAGCAGCGGCCGGTCCCAGCACAGAGAGCAGGGCAACACAAGAAGCAGCACCAGCAGCGGAGGGAGACAGTCAGCTACTTCTTTTCATCGCAGACGGCGGCTCCCTCTTCCAGCTGATCGCGGAGCGCCGTCGCCGCTGCAGTAGCGCAGCCCACATCTGGACCACCCGCAGCAGGAGCAGCAGGGGACAGCAGACACACCGGTGCTGGAACGGCGTCTGCTCACGGGACCAGCAGCAACCGCAGCAGCTGCTACGCGCCTGGGCTGCCGCAGGAGCATTGCAGAGGGGCGCAGCAGCAGCAGCGACTCCTGCATTCCCCAAGGACTTTGCTGTTGGACATTTTTTCCCCTCGGAAAGAGCGCGGGCGCGGGCAGGAGTTCACGTCCTGTCCTGTTTCTTCTCTTGGCTGCGCTTCTCGCAGCACCTTCCGCGTAAGCGTGCCACACCACTCATCCTTCACCCTGCAGGCTCCCGACCACACGCCGACTCACCACTATATAGATGTGGATGTAGGGCACATATATTTACGCCTGTTCACGCCCGTTTCCACTTGTAGCTCTCTCCGTGGGCCCTCTTGCATACCCAGAAGATACACGTGGCGGCGCATGCAACACGAGCGCACGTGTGGCTCTCTCTGTACGGGCGCGAGAAGACTCCCTCCCCCATCTATATCCGCGTAGGTGGAGGCGTATGTACAGATATTTGTGCACGTACGTTACCACGTGCCGCTGTCTTTTTGAAGGCATACATAGGGACGCCCTGTGTTCCCGTGGGGGGTCGACACAGGCCCCTCTGCACGTCTCTTCACACGTCTCAACGTGTCTCTGGCCCGTGTCGGCACGGCCTTCCGTGTCTCCCTGGACACACCTGCGATAACCCCCACACGCACAGACCCCGTCATACACGTCCGTCTCCGTCTCTCTCTCCGGAGTGTCCTACGGGAGAGACTGCCCTGGTGTCTCCGTATAGACTGCCCTGGTGTCTCGTGGGGGAGGCTGCCCTGGTGTCTCGCAGTAGACTGCCCTGGTGTCTCCGTATAGACTGCCCTGGCGTCACCTAATAGACTGCCGTGGCGTCTCGCTATAGACTGCCCTGGTGTCTCGTAGTGGACTGCCCTGACCTCTCGTAGTAGACTGCCCTGGGGTGCCGCAGGGGAGAAGAACTGCATGCGGAGAGAGAGCCGTTCCTGCGAACCACGCCTCTCGTTGCATGCGAGCGCCCCCCTCCCCCCCCCTCCCACAGGAGCGCATGCAAGTGACGTACGTGAATCCGTATCAAGACGCAATCCCCGTACTCTCTGGACCTCTCGGCGCACACAAAGCCCTTCACATATATCTATATATCTCTGTTGCCCTACATATATGTATGTATCTTCATCTAGCGATATGCGTACATCTTCGTGAGCGTGTGTACATTGTATGTTTATATGATATATCCTCGTGTAAACTCATGCATATATCGTCACGTATATATGTATGAACATCCTCGTGTACACATCGGTATGTATATATGTTCATGTATATCTATATATTGAGGTTCCTATACATGTCTCCCTGTGCATATGGACATCTCTGTGTATATACGGAGATGCGTGTATATATCTGTGTACACATGAAAGCATACCTATATATATATATCCTAGGTGCCCAAGGAGCCGTATGTATATATATATGTGTATCTACATGTGAAGCCGTATACATATGTGTATGTATATTGCTGTACACAAGAGGCGCGTATGTGTGCGTATGTTCATATCGAGACACATGTATATCTTTCAGTACGTACTCACGAGTAGACGAACATGCACGTATCACGTCGGCGTCTTTCCCCGTTACTATAGCTGACTGTCGGACCGCAGAAGCATACATCTACACGACCGTTGCTGCATGCACGTTTTGTATCTAATGCGGCTGTACCTGTACACACGTATCTACACAGGTGTGTAGATATCTGGAGATGTCTTCTGTCTTCTCTCTTTTGAGTGGTGTACGAATAAATATCTTCCGCAGAGAAGAGACTGGTACACGTGTCTCTGCGTGTCTCTTGGTACTTTTGTGAAGAGGTGCATGCGTGGGGGTGTGTGTGTGTGTGTGCGGGGCCGCGCATGCAGGCCCACGAGAAGCAACGAGGGCGCACGCGTACGTCCGCCGCAGGTACCCCACGTGTCAATCTCTGAGGAAGCAGCGCTTCGGTCATCCCGCGTCGAGCTGCAGCACCGCCGGGTGTTGGTGTCTCAAGACGAAGGCGTCGCAGCAGTCCTGGCGGCGGCAGTCCCAGCAGCAGCAGCAACAGCATTTCTAGGGACAGCAGCCCTAGCGACAGCAGTCCGAGCAGCACCAGTAGCCACCCTGGGTCCGCCAGCAGTGCGTCGCTTGAAGAACTTCTGCGGCAGGGCAAGCGGCAGCACGTGATAACTGCTGCTTTCCTCCCCTTCCCCCCCCCCTGCTGCTGCCGTTCACTGCAGCAGGGTGTCTCCCCGGCCGCTGCTGCTTCTGTGCACTGCGGTACCGGGCGTTTGCTGCCGGGCGAGGGTTGCAGCTCGTCAAATCTTTGCTGCGGCCTTCCTGTTCCTGCGGAAGTTCTTGCTGCGCCTCGTTTTCTTGTGTCGCTCCCGCTGCTGCAGCACTGTGGTGAGTAGGGGGGCACACGCATTGCAGGACCTTGAGGTGTCTGTACACCGTTGGCGCTGTTGCCGAGCGCGTGGGGTGGTGTGCTGCGGCGGTGCTTTGCTTCTTCCTGTGCGCCATGAAGAGCAACAGCAGCGCCTCTTTGGCCGCAGCAGGAGCTGCTGGCGCTTCGTCTTCTCTTGCTGCGGCAGCTTCTGAACCTCCCACAGGCCTCTGCTACTTTGTTACGTCGCAGCCTGCGGGCTGCGCCCGCTGCTGTCTGAGCCTCTATTTCAAGTGTCCGTACACCCGCACTCTGGTTATGGCTCGGCCGAACAGTCTCCTGTTCGTGCACCCCACGAGCTCCGCCGCCACCGGCAGCAGCAGCTTCTTCAGCAGCAGCCACAGCAGAAGCAGGCACGGTCACCAACACCAGCGGCACCACGTCCCCGACTACCCCAGCAGCAGCAGTGGCAGCGGCGAAGGCACCTCTGCACCACCTTCTCCCACCGACCCCGCAGCAGCGACGCCAGAGAGAAATCAACCGGCAGCCGCCCAGGTGGGAGCAGCAGCAGCGACAGCAGGGGACGACCGAAGAGGAGAAGGAGGCGGAGCGGCAACAGTGACAGAGGAGGGACAGGAGGTAGATGTGGACATGACTTCGCCAGATGAAAGCGCGAGTATAGGAGCCGCAGCAGCAGCAGGGGCAGCAGCCTCTTCCCCAAGCAGCCCGTGGCAGGTAAAGACTGAAGCTGCCCGTGGTGTGGGGTGTTCTCTCGCTTCCCCTGGTGCTGGGGGCGCTGCTGCTCATTCAGCAGCCGCTGCAGACAGAGCGGAGTCGTTAAGAGACGGAGACACCGCAGCAGGCAGCAGCGGCGGAGAGGCCAGAGAGAGCAGTGCGGCAGGCGTAGAGGAAGGAAGAGGAGGAGACGAGGAGGAAGACGAGGAGGCGGTCGGCGGCAGCAGCAGCGTCGCCAGCGACGAGGGCGGTGGGTGGGAAGAGGCAGACGACGAGCGAGCTGTGCAGTCGGTCACTGTCCCGCTCTTTGCCGACGTCTGCTGCCTCGCTGCGGTGCCTCGTTGCCGCAAGAAGATGTGTCTGCAGCACGCCCGGCGCTTCCTCGTCAGCAGCAGTAGCAGCAGCAAAGGGGACTCGCTGAGGGCGGCGCCAAGGAGCAGCAGCAGCGACGGGGCCGCAGGCCCGCGACTCTGGTCGCCGCGCAGGGAGGAAATAGAGGAGGAGGAGCAGGAGGAGCAGCAGGCGAGAGAAGAGCCGGGACAGCAGCGGAGGCGTGCCGAGAGTGCGACACAACAGCAGCAGCAGACGTGCGGGGCCTGGGAAGCCGAGACAGCGCTCATTTCTGAGGAGGAAGAGGCGGACGACTGGAGGGCAGCCCATCTCGAGGATTTGCTCGTGCTGACGAACCAGCAGTTGCTGCTGCTGCTGCGCTACGACGAAGAAGCTCGCAGCATCGCGACTCTCGCCTCCGTAGATCTCACCGTAAGCTTCCTTCCTGTTCCTCCCGGGCGTGCGTGCGCGTGCAGCACCGCAAAGTTTCTCGGACGGCCGCACGCAGCCCTGCGTCCCGCGACAGCCACCAGTTCGCGTTACTTCCACGTGTTCGGTGGAGGCTTCTCCTATCAGCTTCTCTCCTGTGTACACACATACATACCTTCTATGTATTTCTTTCTGTGCTGTGTCTCTGTAGATATATACAGCCGTATATATATGTATCAGTATGGTTTTTCTGCAGCACTCTCTTTCTTGCCACTTTCACTTACAAACGTCTACCTGCGTATGTGTGTGCCGTGTAGTAGTGTCTCTTCTCCCTACATGTACATAAACTTTGATGTATATGAATTTCTTGAAATCCTGTCTGTCTCTCGCTACTACAAACACGTACATACATGGACATATATATATATATATATATATGTGTATTCACTCCTTAAATAGTGTGTCTCTGGTTGCACACATGTGTGGAAGTATCTACTGCTAGGCTTGGGGGCATTCGCACTGGAGCTGCCTGAGGCAGCCTTGTTACATGGAGAATCTCACGTCTGCGGGGCTCGTTCCCCGGAGACCCGCAGGCTTCCAGCCGCCTCCTATAAATACGGGCATGCGCCAGCACCTGCTGTGCTGTTTCCTTCTCCTCGCTATACCCGCGTATGGATGTGTGTCTGGCGTACCGGTGCACCTCTCCACATAGCTGTCTTTATATATATGACTGTAATTTCTATTCTCTGCAGCGCGCGCGTAGGGGCGTTTACATCTCTCCGGGTGACGGGGGTCTCGGTGAGGCAGCAGCGCACCTGGTCGTTGAGTTCCTGGGCGACCACGTGTCTGTTGCTGCCTGCGTGTCCCTCGAGAAAATGAAGAAGCTGCCCTGTGCCGGATGTGAAAACGGCTGGTATTCGGTCGGGCAAGTCCCTGAGGGGTCCACAGAGCCTCTGTGAGAAGTTCGCTGCTGCTGCGACTCGTCTCCCGATACATACACACACTTACGCGTGTGCCGCCTGCCAGTACTCCATGCATGCGTGCGTCAGTATCCCTCTTCACCACGCGCGCATGCATAGGTTTGTGCGTACGTGTGTGTAGCTGTACGCCCTACTGTCTAGATATGCATCGCACTTGTAGGGATAGAACGTCTGCGACAACATACCTGCGCCGCGCTGCGCGTCTCCCTGCGGTGGGGGTGTTTCCCTGGGTATAGCGACGTCGGAGTTGCTGCATGCACCTGTTTCTCTCTCGTGCGTGTGTTGAGGGCGCGTGCGGCTCTCTGCTGTCGGCGCATGCGTTGGGAGGCAGAGGGGGACGCGCAGCTGCGCACCGATGTGTGAGAGCGCTGCAGTTGCTGCAGAGCTTGCTGCGTCTGCTGCGGGTGGGTGATTGCTTGCAGGAGCCGGCAGCGAGACCTGTTGCGGGCGGCCCGCTGCTGTCGGTCTGCCCGTTTACTGATTGCGTCGCAGTGTACCAGTACGAGTCGCTGCTGCAGTACATTCCGCTGCACGCAGGACGCTGTTACTTGTCCCCCTCTGCTCGCCGACGCCTGCGCAGCAGGAGTGCTGCTGCTGCTGGGCCGGAGCCGCTGGCGCTGTTCGCTGCTGCTGCCGCGGCTGCTGCGCCAGTCTTCTTCTGCAACAAGCAGCTGTATCGCCTTGACGAGCAGAGCGTGCTGGACCTGTGTTTCCTGCCGCCTGGGGCTGCGGAGCAGTCCTTCAGCAGCAGCTGCTTGGCGTTTCCTCGCTGCAGCAGCCGCAGCAACAGCAGCGGCAGTGCCACGAGCAACAGCGTGAACGACAGCTTTGGCTACAGCAGCGGCAGCTTCGGCGGGGACTGCGGATACGCCGGCGCCGGCAGCCTCGCAGAGACCGGTGGAGCGAGACGAGACGCCGAGACGGCCGACCAACAAAGCAGCAGCAGCCGCCCGCGCTTGCGAAAAGGCGTCCCTGTGGTCATGCAGCGAAGCCGTCTGGCCGCTGCTGCTTCTTTTGGGGTGGACAGCAGCAGCAGCAGCGGCAATCCTTTTGCTTCTTATTCGTTCGGCGCGTCTATGGAGGGTGCTGCTGCCGCTCCGGAGGCAACGACATCGTCACAGAGCAGCGACGCAAAGATTGTAGCAGCAGGAGGCACGCATGCAGGCAGCAGCGCGGCAGCAACAGCAAACGAGGGCGCCTCTGCATTCGGCTCCTGCTGCTGCTTCTGCTGCTCTCCTACGTATGCAGCAGCACACCTTTGCATATTATATGAAGCAGCAGTGGGAGCGGTGGCTTCGAGCGGCAGCTGCATGCATCGCCTGCAGCGCTGTATCCGAGCTGTGCGGCTGCCGTTGCTGGACGAGCTGGGGAACTACAGCAGCAGCGCTGCGGCGCTTGCTGCAGCAACAGGCAGCAGCAGCAAAATCTTCTACCCGAACAGCTCCCCGCAGCTGTACAAATCTTCGCTGCTGCCGCAGCCACTACGCGTAAAAGCCAGCAGCAGCCGCCTCGTGCTGCCTAGACTTCGGAGGCGTGTGAGTGCTGTTGCATGCGCCCCTGGTGCTGCAGCAGCAGCAGTTGCTGGTGCGCAGCGGTCGGTTGCTGCTGCCGCCGCCTCTGCTGCTGCAGCGCAGTCAGAAGAAGCAGCAGCAGCGAACCGCAGCCGAAGCAGCAGCGGCGGCACTCGCATAAAGAAAAAGAACAGCAAACGTCGGGAGTGTTGCGGCGGCGCAGCGCCCGCGGAAGAGGTGGAAGGACTGCTGGTCGTCGGCGCAGAAGAAATTCTCTTCGTGCCGCTGCAGCGACAGCCGCCGCCGCAGGAAGAAGACGGCCTGCAGCTCCACACGAACGGAAGCCGCGCTCTGGTGAGTGTGCGCCATCGGGGAATGCCGCCAGGCATCAGCGAGGTCGTGCACATAGATCAGCTGAGCGGGGGAAGCAGCAGCAGTAGCTCGGGCGGAGAGGACGATGCGGCCGACGAAGAGGAAATAGAGGCAGACGCGAAGCACGGCGCCGCAGCGGAAGCAGGGACGGCGCGTGCGGCAAGGGGCCACTTTTACGCTACAGCCTGGTCTTCTGCAGCCGCAGAGAGACGTGGAAGTACTGCAGCAGCAGCAGGACGCCGCGGAGAAGACTGTGAGGAAGGAGAAGGAGCAGCAGCAGGCTCGCGAGGCAGACGAAGCAGAGCGGGAAACTGGGGAGAGGCAGCAGCAGCTTGGTACGGCGGAGAACGCACTTCAACGGGCGGCAGGAGAAGGAACGACGCATACGCGAGGTGTAGGTACACCGCAAGAGCGAGGAGATACGGGCACGAGGCCGGGCGTTGGCAGCAGCGCCGACGGCGCTGGGTGTTTTGTTTTGCAGATGTTGTGGGGCAGGTGTACATGCTGGTGGTGCGTGCGGTGTGGAAGGTGCTGCAGCAGCACCCGAACATCTGGGGTCTGCAGCAGTATGACGGCACGGCGAGCCAGCTGCTGCTCCAGCTGCAAGGAGGAGGAACGGCTGCGGCGGACGCATGCAGAGGTCGCGGAGGAACGCAGTCCTGGTGGCCGCAGCAGCAGCAGCAGCAACGCGAGGAAGGACGCACGGCAGCGACAACCGAGGAACAGACAGAACCGGGGGCCCCCCGTGCAGCAGATGGCTTCCTGCGCAGCAGCTGGGGAAGGAGGCGGAGACGCAGCAGCAGCAGCGACCGGCGGGGGTGTTTCTTCGGCTACACCGAAGAAGATGACGCAGAGTCCTCCCAGCAGAGGTTCCGGGCCGGTGGGTGTCGCTCAGTGACGCCGACGGCGTGCACGCCTGCGCTGTCGCTTCCTGAAATTTTGTTCGTATCCATGCGAAAATTCACCGCTATATAGGCGCACACATGTATATGAATGCATATGTATATATGTAAATATATGTATAGTGATATATATAAAAGCATACAGTTGTGTATCCACGCATGGGGGAGACACGTGAGGCAGATACAGCAGGTGAAAGAGAGAAAAACGGCGCGCTCAACACATGCGTAGATGTCCACATCTTCCTGCGTTTTTGTGTGTGTGTCTGCGCGTGTATATATTATATATATACCTACGTTTCCCTTTATTCACGCAAATGAATATGCTCCTGTAGACAGATGCATGCGTTTGTGGGGGGAGGGAGAGGGGACCGGGAGTTCATATGTACGGAGGCCTGACTGCTGGAAGTCAATCATCTCCCTACGTCCGTATAGACCTCTCTACATATGCAGCTGGAGGCTCATATACATATATATATACATGTAGTCATCCGTGTATGTCTGGAGAGGCCTCCACCTGTGTACATATACAGGTGGAGGCTCACATATATGTAATTATCCTTGTATGTCTGTATAGCCCTCTCTGTGTGTGCGTCCAGCTGGAGGTTCATCCATATATATCTCTGTGTGTGTGTGTGCGACTGTAGTGTAATGCATATATGTGTATATATATACACACATTTGTGTGTGCGGAGACAGAGGGGCTCACCTCCATACTCATGCCTCACTTTTCTGAGTATGTATACGTGCCTGTGTGGGTGGGTGGGTGTGTTTCTGTTACATTCCTTGGGCATTATTTGGCTGGCAGATCTATTTGAGAGGGTGTGAATTTAATCAAACACTTGTGCATATACATTTCTTCTCGTTGTTGGTACAGAAACTCGCCCGTACATACACACACACAGATGCTGGTAACTTCTGTGGATAAACATGTGTGAAGTCCACCCCTTCTGTGTGTGTATACACGAACGCTCGTATATATGTCTGTGTGTGTATGCACGAGGGCTCGTATACCTTTATATGTGTCTCCTATATACGCACGAAGACTCATACCCATGTACGTCTGTATGTATATATGGATATAATGATAGGCCACTGCTGGTGTGTATGGCTGTCACTTGTATGAATTTACTTCTGCCTGAAAAAGCATATGATGGCAGTCTCGTCCACTTCTGTATTGATCTCCTTCTGTCTCTCTATACTGTAATCTTTGTGTGTGTATGCATTTCTCTGCATGTGTGTGTATTGACACAAAAGGCTCCTATGTTTCTAGGTGCATATGTTTGTGTCGCCGAATTCCTGCCTGTTTGCAGATCCCATACATATAGGGAAGTAGATATATAGATAGATAGGCTGGCTTCTCCGTCGGTCTGTGAAGGTGATCTAATCCTCGTGTATACAGCTTCTCCCTTGTGTGTGTGCAGACAGACACACACCTCCTTATATGTATTACGTCTGCGTACAGAGACAGCGCCACACACTTCTCTACGTACATATATATATGTATAGTTCTCTTTTTGTACGTATGTGATGGGTATCCAGTCGTTGTGTGTGTGTGTGTGTATAGTTCTCGTATATATGTATATGTCATTCCCAGTCTGTACTGCCCCCCCCCCCCCCCAATTATGGAAGTATGCGACTGCAGCCTCCTCCCCTTGTGTGTATGCACAGCCAGACACACACACCGATGTGTATGTGTGTAAGCGTGTGAAGTCGACTCTTTGTGTGTGCATAGACAAAGGCTCATATATACATATATATATGTATGTGTGTGTGCGAGTTTTCTATATGCGTAGGTGATACCCGTCCACTCCCTGCTGTTTCCTGAGCTCACATACGTGCGATTCTTGCTGTGCGTAGCCGTGCTAGTGGGACGTCTCGTTGGTATGGATGGACTTCTCCGTTTACGTGTTTGTGTGGAGGTGGACATCGCGTCGCCTGCGTGTGGCTGCGGAGGTACGCCTCGTCTCGCGTGGCGCGTCTGCTGCAGCGGCTCCACCTCTCTGCTGCCGGCCCCCTCTGCACACGACATTCCATCCACACACAGAGATGCGTCTCCACATACGTACACGCGGGCGGGCCTGCGCCCAAAACAGAGAAGAAAAGTAGACACAGAAGACATGCGAGAAAGACACACACACGTGGGGTACCTGTTTCGTACGTGTCTACGTCTGTGTGTGTGCGTCCGTCTCAGTTTCTCTTCTGTTCACCAAGGAGATGTGTATGTGTATATTGAGATTTATATTTGGGTTAAGAAAGTTAGAGGAATGCGACAAGGGGGGGGGAGAGGAACTGAAACAGGCACCCACATGTGTGTGTCTTGCTCGGTTGTCTGCTGTGTCTACTTTTCTTCTGTCTGTGGTATGCACCGATGGATATGTACACAGCTGCTGTCGCCTTTTCGCCAGTCCTCTTCGTTCCTTTGAGTATGTGTGGATTTGTGTGTGTGTCCCGGGGCCTCCCCTCTGCAGCGTGCGTCTTCGTTTTTCCTCGACAGTCCAACTTCTCCTCCTCCGGCACTTTCTTCGTCTCCCTTTGTTGCTGCCCCTCCGTCTGCTCCCTTTGACGCCCCTTCTTCGTCGTATTTCGTTCTCCGTCTTCCTCCTCTTCTCGCACATTCCCTGCTTTCCCTTCTTTTTCTTCCTCGTGTTCCACCACCTTTCCACGTGTTCTTCTTCGACGGATTCCTCTTCTTCGTCATCTTCCTCGTCCTTCTCGCCTGTCTTTCGACGACTGCTTCGTTTCTGGTCCCGCCTCGTTTCTGCTTCTCCAGCTGCTGCCGCTTCTCTGCGTGGCTCTCTCTTTGCGTAGAGGAGACCTCCGCGACTTTCCTCGGTGCCCCTGTGGTGTGAGCTGCCGATGCTGACGCTCCGCTCTCGCTTCCTCGGGATGTTTTCACGCCCTTTCTGCCGCGTTTTCTTCATTTACCCGAGCGCCGAGGTGGCCCGTCGACAAGTGTCTCTGTGTCGCATTGCCTGGAGTGGTGGCTCCACTGCATGCGCGTGCACGACCCATTCCTCTGCTTGCTGCATCACTTGTCGCGTGCCCACGCGATCGCTTCTTCTGCCCCTGCCGCTCCTGCTGCTCTTACTGCTCGTGCTGCTCCTACTGCTCCTGTTGATGCTGTTGCCCCTGCTGCGCCTCCCCCGCTTTTGCTGCCTCTCTCCCGCTCTTGCTGCGTCTCCCCCGCTCTTGCTGCGTCTCCCCCGCTCTTGCTGCGTCTCCCCCGCTCCTGCTGCGTCTCTCCCGCTGCTGCTGCGTCTCTCCCGCTGCTGCTGCGGCTCCCGCTCCTGCTGCTGGTGCTGCCGGTTCCGCTGCGGCACTTCCTCGTGCCGCTGCTTCCGCTTCTACTGCTGTGTTGCTGTTGGTGCTGCTCCTGATGCCCTCGCGCGCCGCTGCTCGTTCTCGTGTTCGTGAAGCTCCCCCATGCGGTTGCCGCTGTTGCTGCTCCGCTGGTTCAAAACGCTGCTGGCACGTTGCTGCTCCCGGTGGGTGTTGGTGCAGGGCTGCTGTTTGCGTCTTCGCCCGCTGCTGGCGGAGCGTGCGAGGGATCGCTGTTCTCTTCGGGAGGGGGGGCTGGTGGGAGCTACATATTCGGTCACTGGCACGGCGGCCGCCATGGAGGGGCAGGCGCAGCAGGAAGGATGCAAGCCGGCGTGTGGAGTGTTGAGAGACTCTCGGTGGAATGGCTGGGGCGGGCGAACGAACCGACAGGACTTGCTGCTGCAGGCAGCGGCGTGCTGCTGCTGGCTTCTGCGTCTGCTGATTCGCTGCTGTTGCGTATCATTGCCGACAGTAGCGACAGCAGCAGCAACAGCAGCACCAGCTACACCGGTCGCTACGCAAGGGGCAGAAGAAGCGGAAGACAGCGGGAGGAGGTAGAGACGCGACAGCAGGAGGCGGCCGACGCGGCTGCAGGAATCTGCTGGAGACGCAGCAGCAGTGGGCCGCGTCGCACTTGGAAGGAGCAGCAGCGGCGGATCGCTGCCGGCGAGGCAGCAGGAGCGGGGGGCGAGGCAGCAGCCGGAAGAGAAGAACGAGGAAGGGCAGAAAGAGCAGGGGAAGGAGGAAGCCGAGATGCTGGACGTACAGCCGACCCGCATGCGCTGCTGCCCAGAAGCGGGAGACTGCAGCTCCTTCAAACTTTCCCGAATCTTGGGCCTATTATCGACTGCTGCACAGCAGATATAGAGGGCAACGGCCAGAAACTTGTTAGTTCTGCCTCTCTCTCTCTCTCGAGCTCTCTTGCCGTTGTCTGTCCCCCGTCGCTCTTCTTTTTCTCACGACAGCTCTTCTATCTATATCTGCAAGCATCCATCAATATATGTATGCAGAGACGTATGTGTACATATATATATATATAAGTGTATGTGCATGCGTCAGCTCATTACGTAGGTGAAGGATATGTATATCCGTACCCATATATGCATGTGTGTATGTGTATATGTAAGCCTACGTACACATGTGTAAGTAGAGAGACACATACATATATGTAAATATATATATATATATGTATATGTGTATGCGTGTGGGCGTATATCAGCTGGTTAGGTGAGATATACGTATTACAGGATGCGCGCACATATATATACACACACATACCGACACGTGTGTTGTATGTGGACGTATATTTATACTTGTATATGTGTAGATATAGATAGGCAGGTAGATAGATAGACAGATTTATGTGTACGTACACATACGTAGATACATACATACACACATATACATCGCTAGTACAGGCTTCTGTATGTACGTGGATGTATTTGTAGAGTGTGGGTGCTTGTCTTGTTGAGGAGAGGCAGCGGCAGCTGCAGAGAAGTTGTCGTGTAGCTGCAGAGGGAAGAACACACACGCAGGGACCTGCGCTGCTGCGTACCAGCGCGTCGTGAACAGCAGATGCAGCGGAGAGGCCGCCGAAAAGTGCTGCTGCAGCTGCTGCTGGAACAGGGCGTCTTACTCGAGCGTCGCAACAACTGCAGTGAAGATCATACGCACATCCTCAGATACACAAACGTACATCCACATATATATGTGGATATATGTGTTGCTGCTGCTTGCGTGTATGTGTTACGTATACACTTTAGAGAGAGAGCAAGGGAAGATGTGAGGCTGGTTTGCCTACGCTGAAAAAAGTGGAGAGCCCAAAGGATACACGGCTGTCTGCTCGAGGCGAGACGTGGCTGTCGAGACACAAATATATATATATATATATATGTACGAATGTAGACAAACGTATGCCAATACCGTTCGTGTGTGTGAGACGCGGCCGTGTATTCGCTGAGAAGAGAACGAAGAAGAAAGCAGCATTTCGGGCTCGTCAGCCATGTTCAGCAACTGCTTGAAAAACAGAAGTTCGTACCTGCTCTACCCCACATCAATTGACGCTGCTGTTTTTCTCCGCACTGTTGCTGCTCCTGCTGTGAGAAGCCACACCTACACCTGCCTGCACGTACGCCTACCTATACATCAGCATCTGCTCACATCTATTCATCCGTATCTATTTGTCTATATACTTGGATGTGTCATATATATATATGTATAGTTGTATATGCGTCCGTATATCTGTGTTGTGTGTATATTTATCTATCTCTCTCTATATATATACATATATATGCGTTATATGTGTGTGTATGTTTAATTCGCATATGCGTACATACATACATACACATGTATCTATACATATATATCTGTATATGCGTACCTACAACTACATATTATATGTATATACGTGTCCGTTTGTATACTTCTTTGTACGCTTGTGTATATCACATATATATATACATACATATGTTTGTGCATATATACGTGCGGATATTTTCTGTGTGGTGGGTTTGCACACGTATGTTTGTGCATGTGCGTGCTGGTGTGGAAGGCCTCTTTAACCGCGTGAGCAGAAACAGAGCAGGGAAACCGGGGGAGTGTGGTGGAGAAAGATCGCCTTTACTAGTGCCCTGATGACGACGGTGCTGCGGTGCTGCTGCTAGTTGCTGCCTTTGCCCTGCTGTTCCCATGCGGGGATTCTCAGTCTGTCTCCTGCTGCTCTGGTGCTCGTCTCCTGCTGCAGCTGTCCCGCCGCTGCTAGGGGTTGTGTTCCTGCTGCTGCTGCTGTTGCTGCTGCTGCTTTGTGGGTGCCGTTGCAGCTGTCTCGCCGCTGCTACCGTGTTGCTGTTGCTGCTAGTGGTGTGCTGCTGCTGCTGCTTTGTTGGTGCCGTTGCAGCTGCCCTGCTGCTGCTGTGTTCTTGCTGGTGCTGTGTTGCTGCTGGTGCGGCTACGTTGCTGCTGCCGGTGTGCTGGTGCTGGCGTCGTCACTCTGAAGTGTGTGTTGGTGCCGTCGGTTATGTGCGGGGCTGATGCTGCGTTGCTGGCCATCTCTTGAAAGTTCCGCTCTAGCGATTTGCTGCTCCTCTGCTGCCGGCGTTGCGGTGCTGCTGCAGTTGATTGCCGCATGTGGCCACGGGCGCAGCAGCTGCTTGCGCTTTCTTCGCAGCGGCCTGGCGCTGCATGCAGCGTCCTCGAGCGTGAAGCTGCCCGGTGTTGTTCGCTGTCTCTGGACGTTGGACTTACGTGGCGCAGCAGCAGCTGCTGCTGCTCGTGCTGCGGCACTTTGCGCTGTTGTTGCCGCGGCTTATCGGGGGGTCGCTTGTGACACTGCAGACGGGCGTCTTCGTGCGCCTGTTGCTGCAGTCCCGGGCAGCGAGGAACTTGCTGCTGCTGTTGCCGCGGATGCTCCGCGTGCTCCTGCGCCTCTGGACGGCGCCGGTGTGCATACACTGGAAGGAGAGGAGCAGCAGCAGGCCAAGCAGCGCCGTCTTCTCGCGGACGACCAGCAGCAGCCGCAGCACCACCGTGCCTCAGCACCAGCAGCAGAAGGCGGAGTACCAACAGGAGCAGCAGCGGCAGGAGCAGGAGCAGCAGCAGCAGGAGGAGCAACAGCAGCAGCAGCAGATCACGAGGAAGTGGGAACAGCAAATGTCCGTCGTGCTGCAGTTGCTGCAGCCGCGAGAGCTGCAGCAGCAGCGCAACTTGAAAAAGACAACTTCATTGCTGTGCTAGCTTTCAAGAACGAGACGAGAGTGCTCAGGTGGCGGAGACGGAGGCGCCGTCTCCAGCGCTCTGAACAAATTCAAGCCGGCCGTAAGTTTTCTCCTCTCTTCCTCTCTGCTGGCTTCGGTGCTACTCAGACGAAGATATACTCTCTATTACATATATATATATATACATGTGCGTATCTATGTGTACGTATATGCCTATACGTATATGTATAAGCATGTACGAGTTTGTACGTCTACTAGACGTATGTGCCTCCTCCTCTGTACGTCATTTCTCTCTTTCGCCGCCTGCGTGTGTGTCACGACATGCGTTGCCTTCCTCGTGTCGGTCTTCCTCGGCTCCCGCCTATCTGCTGCTGTCTCTCCGTCTCTGTCCCCGTCTTTGTCCGCCCCCCGGTCTTCGAGTGCACGCGTATCTTCCTATCTGCAGACAGAAAGGCCAGCAGGCGTGTTGAAGGAGGACGTGTGAGGAGGGGAGGGGGGGAAGACGGGGGGGACATTTTTTCAGAGCTGCTGCTGCTGCTGTTGCAACGAGAGGGACGGAGAACGACCACGTGCTTCGCGTCCCACCCTTGCAAGTGCTTGCATACGTCGTCTCTGTCGACATCGAACCGTGGTGGACGCCTGTCGCAGCAGCTGCTGCTCAGGAAAAATCTGCGTGCTGCTGCTGCGGCTGTCGCGTGTGAGCAGGGACGCAGTCAGCAGCAGGGGAAGACAAGCGCAACAGCTGCGAGCCGAAGAACAAAGACGAGGTGGAGGAAGGGGAGGAGGCGGAGATGCAGGAGTTCTGCGACGACGGGATGCCGGCAGACAGCAGTGGCAGCGCCGTCAACCGCAGCAGCAGAAACAGCAGCAGCATGCGCGACGTGTATGTGGGGAGAGACCGACCACGTGTGGGGTGTACGTACACCGCGGCGGAAGGAGATGAAGAAGAAGAGCTCAAAGATGAGGAGGAAGAGGAAGAGGAAAAGGAAGAGCCGGTGCTCGTGGATATATTTGAAGATGCCACCGACAGCAGCAGCAGCAGAAACAGAGCGGCAGCTGCTGCCCCAGCGTTTGGATTTGAAAGACACAGCACGACGATCTGCTGCGGTTTGCTGCATGCGGCGGGAGCTGCTGCTGCTCTTACTTCACACCTCGGCGGCAAAGGAAGAGAAACAGCTGCTGCTGCAACAGTAGCAAGGACAGGAATACGTACCGCGGTGCAGTGCGGTGTTCCTGAAGCAGACGCCGACTGCGCGTGGCTGCTGCTGCAAGTGAGAAGCAAACGTTTGTGCGACGATCCTTTGCTGCTGCAGTTGCTGTTAATAGAACCCGCTTCTTGATGCCCCGCCGCTCGTATTGCTATCGACGGGTGCTACGCTGCTGCCGCGTCGCCGCGGTGACTGTCGCGGCTATCACTGCTGCTGCGGATGCTGCTGCTGCTCGTGGTGCTCCAGCAGGATGATGTTCCTGCCCGTGCTAAGGCCGCTGGTCCTGTTGCTGTTGCTGCAACAGATGTTGTTCCTGCCCGCGCTGAGGCCGCTGGTACTGTTGCTGCTGCTGCAGTAGATGTTGTTCCTGCCCGTGCTAAGGCCGCTGGTACTGTTGCTGTTGCTGCAGCCACTGTCACTAATGCTGCTTCTGCTGCTGATGCTTCTGCTGGTGCTACTCCTGATACTACTACAGCTCCTGCTGCCACTACTGCTGTTGCTACTGATACGACTACTGCTGCTGCTGGTACTACTGCTGCTGCTGATACTACTGCTGCTGCTGCTGGTACTGCTACAGCGGGAAATGGGGGACATCCCTTTTGGTCGGCGCTTCTCTTCGTCCCCGCAGTGCTTCTCGACGGCTAGGAACCTTCTCTTTGACTTCTCTGTCGTCTTCCGCAGACAATTCTCGCCGTTGCTACGTGCATGAGAGACTTTGTTTTTCTTCTTGCTGCTGCTATACGCTTTTCTGCTACATTTGCTCTTCCTGTACTTCTCTTGCTGCTGCTCCTGCTGCTTCCGCCGCTTATCCTACAGGTGCTGCCAAACGCTCTCCGTCTTATCCATCCGTTGAACCTCTCGCTGCTGCAGCAGACGTCGGTCCACCTCGACGGCGCCGGACAGCTGGTGCTGGGGCAGGGGCAGCCTCGGAAACCGCAGCAGCAGGAGAGGCAGCAGGAGAGGCAGCAGAAGCAGCAGCAGGAGGAAACACAGCAGCGGAAGCAGCAGCTGTGTGAACAAGAGGCAGAGAGGCAGGAGCACGCAATTTTGTTTGCGTCCCTGGTCTCGCCGGTGCCGTGTGGCCCGTGCTTCTCGCCGTTCCCTCGGCTGCGCAGCAGAAAAACACTATCAGCCGTTGTCAGCAGCAGCAGCAACAGCAGCAGCGGCGTGGGGGGTCCGCCGTATGTAGGAGGGGATCTGCTGGTGGTGGGCTTTGAAGGCGGCGCCGTGGCTGTGCTGTCTCCCACCTGCGGCTGTTGGCTGCCGGAGACAAACAGCTGCAGCACGAACAGCTGCAGCAGTAGCACGGGCGACAGCAGCAGCAGCAGCCTGGGGTGGCGAGTTCATGGGCAGACGACACTGCCGCACCAGCGGGAGATCGCTGCGTTACACGCGGCGGCCCTCTCGGGTCTGGGGGTGGTGGAGACTCCCGCTGCAGTCCGCCGCCAGAGCAGCAGCAACAGGGACATTGGCAGCAGCAACAAGAACAGCAGCGGACCTGCCGACGCGAAGGAGGGGACTGCGCCCCCGCAGCAGCAGCAGGAAGAAAGTGACGTAGGCCTCGCCGCCGTCGGAGATTTTGAGGAAGGATGCGTGCGTCTGCTGGCGCTGCCGTCGCTTCGCGAGGTCGCCCAGGTGTTCGCCTACACAGCAGCAGGTAGCGACCGACTCGCACATGCGTCTCTTTGCTTCTCGCCATGCGGGAGTCGACCACTGCCTCTGTGTGTATACGTGTCTGTGTGTGTGCGTGTATTTGGTGGAGCCGAGCCGAGGGGGTAACCGGATACAAAGTATCTTATCTATTTCTTCTGCGCGTGTGCGAGGACCACTTCCTCTGGCGGACCTTCTTCGACTGCTTCTGTACCGCTGCCACTCCTCCTCCTCCTCCTTTTTGTCCGCTGTGGGAAGAAGAGACCGCGGTCGGACACATCTGTATATATGTCTATATGTACATGTAGAGATGTGTGTACGACTGTCTATTTTTCTTTCTCTTTGAGTCCCTATATATATACATACGTATATCCATCCCACGGGAGTGTTTGCAGAGCTACTGAGCCCCTGTTTTGTTGTGCTTGTCCGTATACTTTATGCACGTGGCGGTTTTCGCCCAGCCTAGGTTGCCAATATATATGCATGTATATATATGTGTATACGTGTGAACTTGTGTGCCTGCGTGCGTGCACGTGTGTATCTATTGCGGTTGCATGCGATGGCTCAAGTTTATTTGTTGGGGCAAGAGAGAGAGAGGGGCCGAGGCGGAGATTGCTGCGGGGTGTCGCTCTCAGAGCGGTGGAGAAGCGGAGACGAGACACGCCGGGTTTTGGTGGTGTTGTTCGCTGCTGCTGGGGTGTGCGTGTGACGTGGCAGAGGAGATTGGGACGCGTATTAGTTCGGTGCTGCTGACGACCCTGGAGGAGAACACTTTTCTCTTGATTGGCTTGAGCGACGGACGTCTCGTCTCGTACACGCTCACGCTGTCTGTAAGCGGCCACGCCGTCTCTGCAGGGCGTCCGCCTCTTTTCTCGAAGGGCGCTGCTGCAGGAGGCGGTGCCGCTGCTGCAGCGGCCGGTGGAAGCCGTGCTGCTCTTGGTGGGGCGCATACGAGCGGAGTTGCGGGTGCTGCTGCGGGCCAGAGGTGGGTGATTGCAGCAGTGACCCTGCAGCAACGGAAGGTCATGCATGTGGGTTCTGAGCCGGTGACGCTGTCTCCTGTCTGGGAAGGCAAGCCGTCGGTGCAACGCCGAAGTTTCAACCGCCACAGCAACCGAGCAGCAGCAGCAGCTCGGAATGCCAAGGCGGCAGCGGGACGCAGCAGCCGTGTTCTGGCCGCTGGAGCTGAAAACGTGCGCTCGGGCCCTAGCAGCAGCAGCGGCACGCGCAACGACGACAGCAGCACTGGCGCTGCCCCGAGTGCGGGAAGGGGGGAGGGGGCGGGAGCCCTGGAGACGAAGGACGAGGACGCAGTGGCCGGGGGAGTGGGACAGCAGCATCACGAACCGAGACACGGCGGGAAGGGTTGCAGCAGCAGCCCCCCCAGCAGCCGAAGCCCAGGCTCGTCGAAGGAAGAAGGACAGAGAGAACTGCCGCTCCTTCGTCCACATAGAACTGCGCGGTGCGTCGCTGCCGCATGCACGAGCAGCAGCAGCAGCAAACGCAGCGACGGCGTCACGACCTGCTGTGGGGTCTTCTGCAGCGGTAACAGGCCCATGCTGCTACAAGCGGCGCCCAGTGGTGAGTCAGTTGTGACTTTTCTCATTCACATATATATATATATATATAACGTCTATGCGTATATTGGTTTACATATACGTAGGTATGTATGCAGAGCGCGGGGCTAGTCTGTTCGTGACCACAGGGGCACGAACATGTCTATACGGCTGACACCCTCCCTTGATGTAGGTGGTAGTATTAGACAGGCAGAGCGTGTCCATTTGCAGCCGTGTGCTTCTCTTCTATGTTCCTAACTCATGTGTATTCTGTGGAGAGAAGCAAATTGAGGGGAACCATCGGACGTGCGTGCGCATACTTAGCACCCGCCGGCGAATACAGCTCCGTTTCCCTGTTTCTTGGTGCGCGAGACTGCTGCAGGGCAGCATGACTACGAAGGCAACGGACGTCAGCTGCCCGGGTCGTGTGCTGCTGCTGCTGCGTTGTCTCGGCGATAAAGCGTTGCTGCTGCAGCTTCGGCTGCGCGCGGCGTCTGTGGCAGCGCGCCCCTTGCCAGTTCAGAGGATGCGTGGCCTTCCCTTCCCTCGTTCTGTCTGCGCCAAAAAGCGGCTTTCTCTGAGTTTATCTGCGGGGCCCCTGGGGAGAAGCGGGAGTGCGTGCCGTGCTGCCTCCTGCAACTGTCCCAGACTCTCACATCCGCGTCACAGCATCTGAATACGTCGCGAATCCCCGGTGTACGAACACCTGGGTGCCTGCCTGCACGTGTATATACATCTACACTTGTAGCACCGCGGTGTACGTACACCCGCGCCCTGTTTCCACGTGTGCACTCATTTGTGTATACACGTATGTGTATAATGGTGTGCGTACAGCTGCACGCCTGCCTCGGCACGTGAACGCACATTTGTGTTGTACACATTTGAAGTATGAACCCCCGGTGTACGTACACCCGCGCGGCTGCCTGCACGTCTCCACACACCGGTTTCGGTACGTGCGACCGCGGGTCTTTGCGCACGTCGCTATGCCGCAGGTTGTCCCTGCGTAGATTTTCAAAGAAGTGCCAGCAGCTTCCCGTCTCTTCCCTACTGCAAGAGGAGGCCCAGGTGGCTGCGCGCTAGCAGCGGGGAACAAAAGATGCAGACACCCCGCACGTCCCGTCGTCGTCCATTTGCTTCGCTTCATCAATGGCGCGACTCTCCCGTAGACGTCCATCGATGTTCACGCGACTCTCTTCCTACGTGTACCTATACGTATATATGTGTGATTTGTCATATGCACGTATATACTAGATATATGTGTATGTGCATCACCCAGACGACATAAAACTGGGTGCTGCGTTTGGACAGATGTATATCCCCTATAGATACGTGTGTGGAGGCATTTTCTTTGTGTGTCCCCCTCTCTCTGTATATGTGGAGAGGCGTATTTTGGCTGTACGTACACACACGTGTGTAAAGGTGTGTCTGCTCTGTATATATGTATATTCTCACGGAAGTTCTTGCTCGCTATGTGTGTGTGTGTGTGTGTAAGTGTATAAATGTATCTTCTCCACGTGTTTGCGTACGCGTGTATAGATGTATTCTCGCTATATATACACTCATGTTTGTTCCCTCTCGATACGTGGTTCTGTGTATCCTTCTGCATACATACATATACGTGTATATATCTGCCTCTCTGTGTCTCTATATATGTATGTATACGCGTACATTTAGGCGAGATCGATGCGGCAGCAGCAGCGGCCACTACTCTCATTCAGCGGAAGCAGAACTTCGCTTTGACCTGCGCACACACCTGTGCGTGGGGTGCGGCTACATTCACGTTTTCGGGTACATGCGTATATGTATGTGTGTATTTATCAACACATACATGCTCAGATAAATGCCCGCACATATATATATATATACCTGCAGCCACGTATGTGTAGCGAGGGCTCGAAAAACTGTGTAGATCCGTATCTGCAGATTTGTGTGTACGTGCGTGTGAATGAACGACATGTGTAGATATGTATGCGTCATAAATACTAACATACACGTGGGTATTCTAATATGTACGTATGTATATATATCTATGCATATATATGTGTGTGTGTGGCTGCGTGGGTGTGATGTATGAGTACGTACACGCGAACGTCAATTTTTGTCCTTCAGCAGGTCTGTACGAGCACGTGCACGTTTTCTGCGTGTGGTCTGGTGTCTCGTCTCGCTGGTGGCCGTCGTCTCTTGCTGTTTCTCAGGGAGGTGTCTCTGTGCACTGGCCGAGAACGTCTCCCACCGTAGTGCTTTCTTCTCTGTGTATCATCCCTTTCTACATACGTTGCGTGCAACAGACAGAGACGCGAAGCGCGAACGGAAAATCGAACGCAGGAACTGCGTACTTCAACAACTTAGAAACCTAGCAGCCGTGGGGAAACCTGCACCAGTATAACGTATACACGAATGTACGTATACATATTTATGCACATATATATATGTATGTGTTTAGACGCCTGTATCTGTTGAGGTTCTTGCTTCTTTTCTCTCTGTCTCTTTATCCATATGTATATGCGCTGGTGTATATATATATATATATATGTGTATCTATACGGACGTACGGCTATACGTGTATCCACAGATATATATATGTGCACGTAAATCTTTCTATACTTGTGGTTACGTACATGTAGATATCTCTCAGCGTCTGCGCTGCACGTGTGCAGGACACCTTCTCTTCAACGCAATTCCGTCAAGCGGAATGGCGGCACTCGCGGCTTTTCCCTCGCGCTTCACTGACAGACAGCTAGGGGTATTGTGGGTAGACGTGCTTTCGGGAGCTGCTGCTGCTGCTGCTGTGTCGGGAGTGGCTGCTGCCGCGGTAGCTGCGGCCTCCGCCGCGGCTGCTGCTGCTGCTGCCGACCTCCGGTCCGCCGCTGCGGCCTCGTCCTCTCAGGAGTCCCTCGTCCGCAGCAGCAGCAGCGGAGGGGGCGAGGCGAGCCAGAGCGTGCCGCGGTTCGAGCCACTCAGAGACGACGAGGAGGTCGAAGAAGAAGAGAAAAAAGAAGAGAAGGAGGAAGGAAGGGGAGCCGCAGGAAGTGCAGAAGGTGGAAGAGGAGGAGGAGAGCACGTGGTGCAGTGGAGAGCCGAGGAAGAAGAAGAAGAGCAGCAGCAACAGCAGAAAGGTGCCGGGGCGATGGTGCTGCACGTGGGAGTGCGAGAACGAGCGCAGCGACTGCAAGTGCGGGCCCTGCCCGTCGGAAGGACGATCGACGCGCTGTGCGTCATGGAGGCGCTGAACGTCATTGTCGTCGCTTGTCCGAGAGAAATTGTCCATCCGGTACGTTTCCTCCACACAGCGAGAAATGCTTCGGCTGAAAAGCTGCAGTACTCAGAGAACCCAGCTCGGGTGTACGTACACCGCAACCGGTTCTGTGCAGAAACTGGTGCTGGACGTGCCGAGAAAGGTGGAGAGGGTAAATCGCCGTTGTGGTGGGGGACGCGCATGAAGAGATGCCGTGGGACGTGTGCCGTGGAAGTCAGGTGTACGTACACCCCGTAGATGTGTAAAGAGGCGGGGGTCTGCCCCGCTGTAGGAAGTATACTTGCAATTTACCGAATTTCAAGGAGAGAAAGCGTCAGGTAAGGGACGTGTCTTACACAGGGGACACGAGCGATACGAGCAAACGGGAATTACGAGCGTCTGCCTCTCTCTCGAGGATGTGCAGGAAGTCGGGTGCTGTACATACACCGCGTCGCTGCACATGAATACGTGTACGTGGAGAATGTCCGGGTTGTGGGGGGAGTATATTGGCCCGAAAGAACCTGCAGAAACTCGTATTTCATCTTGAATCTCATTCAACAGAGAAGTGCTGCTATGTCTCTACGTAACCACGCGGACGCACACACAAATATATATAAATACGTGTATTTGTATGTATGTGTGTGTGTATAAATATATATATATATATGCGGAGCAAGTGAGAGGTGTACACATCTTCCAGTATTGTAAGTACACACATAGGCCTATACCTATCTATTCGTGGTTTGCCGGTGCCTGTTTCAACAGGAATGAAACTGGCTTAAGTGGCACTTGCTTTTTTCCTGGCGTTGTGGAAATTTTCGCTTCTGCTTCTGTGCTGACCTCCGTCTATTGCACATGTTTGCTGCTCGCTGCTCCGCTTCGTTTTGCCGCTGTCTTGCTTCTTGTCTCGGCGCCGCAGCAGACGCCGACCGGTGATGTTGCCTGTTTGCCTTCATGCAGGGGTCGGGCTGCTGCAGCTGCTCTGCTTTTTATCTTCTCCACGTCTGCTGCTCCAGCTGCATCTGCGGCTGCCGCCGCTTCTTTCTTCGTCTGCTGCACCTTCACTGTCTCCTCTTCCACGTCTCCACGCGTCGCCTTATTTGCTGATGTTGCTGCTGTTCGTGCTGCTAGCGCTGCTGCTCCTGCTGCTGTTCCTGCTGTTCGCACTGCTGCTCCTGCTGTTCGCACTGCTGCTCCTGCTGTTCGCATTGCTGCTCCTGCTGCTGCCGTTTTCTTGGTGTGCAGGGAGGAGGACTGATGCCGTCATGTTTGCTCTTCATCGATCCGTTGACCTGCGCGTTGGAGGCTTGTTACGTCATTCCTGCAGCGTCGCATGTGGCTGCATCTCTGTGTCTGATGAAATTTGCGCTGCACCATCCCGCGTTGTCTTCTGCTCATTCGAGCAGCAGCAGCAGCAAGTCTCCTGGGAGCACATCATCTGCTGGTGCTGCTGCGACGGCTGCTGCTGAGAAGCGCATCGCTGCGAGCGCTGGCAGCAGTAGCAGCAGCGGAGGCGTGTTGAGGCGCCAGCGTCGGCCGCAGCAGCAGGCGAAGCGGGGAGGGTCGTCAGAGAGCGGAGGAGGAGGAGGAAACGCAGAAGCAGAAGCAGAAGGCGAGATGGAAGAAGCTGGGGCAGTGGCAGCCGCCAGCAGCAGCGAGGAAACCACTTCAAAACTGGCGTCACGTTCGAGAAGAGGAGGCGCAGCAACAGCGCGAGGCGTTGAAAGGGGAGCCGCTGAAGAGGACGCAGCAGCACAGCAGTCTTCCCGACTGAAGAAGCCGCAGCAGGCTCCAACAGCCGCAGCAGCAGGCGAGGCAGAGGAGGAGGAGGAAGACGAAGAAGAAGAGGAAGAAGAGGAAGAATGTCCCGAGCTACTTTGTGTGGGTACAGCAGAAGTGGTCGCCAGCGATGCTGAGCCTCGCAGCGGCCTCCTCATTGTCCTCGACGTTACCAGAGGGGTACGCGTGCATGAACCGCAGCAGCAGCGAGCCAACAGGGAGACGCATCAGCAGCAAAAGTCGCACCAAAGAGCAGGCAAGAGTAGCAGCTGCAGCAGGAGCAGCCTGCACTAGGGAGCAGCAGCAGTCGCATGCACCTATATCAAGCGATGAGGCATGCACGTATATCAAGCGATGAGGAAAAGAAGAAGCGGCAGCAGCACCGACTGCCTGCTCGAGAAGCGCAGCAGCGACAGCCGGCCGCAAAGCGTCACTGCAGCAGCAACACTTGACGAAAAGAAGCAGCAGCAGCAGCGCCGGCGCGCTACCAAAAGAAGCAACAGCAGCAACACGCCGCAAAGAGCAGCGAGAGGAGCAACGAAACTCAGCGAGAGAAGCAGCGACACACAATAGGAAGCACCAGCAGCAGCAGTGACATTCCTGCTGTAGCACGTACTGCTCCTCTTGCTGCACGCAATTCTTCTGCTGCATGCACTTCTTCTGCTGCACGCAATTCTTCTGCTGCGTGCACTTCTTCCTGCTGCGTGCGCTTCTTCCCGCTGCGGGCCCTTCTTGCTGTTGCCGCTTCTCGTACCGTTGCTGCGTGTACTGCTGCTGCTGCTGCTGTGTGGACTACTGCTGCTTGTGAGGAGGCTACTGTTGCCCAGCTACTACTGCTGCATGTCCTACTGCTGCTTGTTCGTAGGCTCCTGCCGCATATGTGCTGCTGCTGCATGCAGCGCTGTGGCGCCCTTGCTGCTGCTGATTTGTTGTTACGGCGTGTGGCGCTTCGTGTCGGGCTGCGCGTCTGACTCTTCATGCACGTCTGCGGGTGCTGCGACAGCTGCAGCGTCTCCTTCGCTTGTGGCTGCTGCTGCTGCTGCAGACGGATGGGATGCTGGTTATACGAGAAGCAGCAGCAATTCGGAGCCTGAAGGCAGGAGTACAGCACCTCAGGCCTTTTCAGGGCCTGCTGCTGGCCGCATGCAATCACCGCGTACGTACGCTCTGCCGAAGTCGGCAGAAGCAACTGCCGCATCAATAACAGCAGCAGCAGCAACACCGGCAACCCTCTGGACAGCAGCAGCACGCGTAGATAGAAGCTGCAGCAGCACCGGCAGCACTGCAAGTACCGCCGCAGGCACCTAGCAGACGTGTCGACAGCAGCAGCAGCACGAGGACGCTAGCATCACGTGAGAGCAGCTGCTGCAGCCTGATCCCCACTACTGCCTGGGACAGCAGAGCAGGCAGCACTTGCGAACACCAGTGCTGTGGATGTGCTCCAAGAACAGCCACAGCACGTATACATATACGTGTATGTGTTTGTATGTATATGTATATATACAGTTGTATCTCTACGTAAACAGACTACCCACATGCATGTATACGTAGATATGCCTCCAATATATATATGTATGTATACATATATAGATCTTACATGTATAACGGCAGGTGCGTATATACAGCCATAAGAAAGGATGTGCGGTAGTGTTGATGTATGTATACATCAATATATATATATATGTGGATGTGTGTGTTTCTGCTCGTGTGTATATATATGAGTTTGTCAAGGAGACGCAGGAGATAAAGAGAGAGAGGAAAGTTTCCCATCTCGGGCCTGCGACACCCTCGCAGTCGTCGTCGCAGCAGCGTGGGCGTGGGGTCTGACACGCCGTTCTCTTGCTGCTGCCTCTTTGCTTGTGTGTGTGTGTGTGTGTGTGCGTATATGTGTTTTATATATGGCCCCGTCTGCTTCTGCTCTTTTTCGTTGCTCCTCCTCCTCTTCCGCTTCTGGTGCCGCTGCTTCTTTTAAGAGGAATGCTCCTCTTCTTTGTTCGCTGCTGGTGCTGCTGCGGCCAGGAAACATCCGATTCTGCTGCTGAGTTTCTTGTCTCTGGCGCCGGTGCTGCTGCTGAAGGAAATGGTGTGGCGGTTGCTTCTTGCACGCTGGCTGCTGCTGATTCGGCCGGAGCTACCGCTGCCTCACGCCGCTTCTGCTGATGCTGGCGTTGCACGCGTTGCTGCCGCTCTACTCCAGCAGCAGCTGCTGCTTTTGAGATGCAGCGGCTCCCACTGCTGCTGCTGCTGTCTCTGCTTATATTTCCTTCTAGTGCTGTTGCGGCTGGTGCATGCACCGCCGCAGCCACGCCATTGCAGCACCCAATTCTGTTGCTGTGTGGCCCGCTCTGCGTCCTGCTGCCGCTGCTGCTGCCGGGGCGTGGCAGCGCTGCTGCTCGTGCATGCGGGTTTTTTTGTGCTGAGGCGTTGTGCTTGGCACGCACTGCTGCGGCGCAGGTGAGACTCTACGGCTTCCGCAAGGAAGGCAGCAGCGACTCAGAGTCGTCTGCTTCGCCGTGGACGCAGCAGCATCAGCGAGGTGGGAAAAGTGCGACTGCTGGGTCTTCGCGGCGGTGGGGGCCGCAGCGCGTCCGCAGCAGGAGCAGCAGCACCGAGGCCTACAGGAGCAGCAGCCAGCGACGGGGAGAGAAGACGGAAGGAGAAGAAGAGGGGGCGGAGAAGGCGCAGGGAGGAGGAGGAGGAAAAAAGGACGAGGCGGCTGCTGCTGGTGCTGCTGGCGCAACGGCAGGCGAAGACGGAGCTGCTGTTGCTGCTGGGGGGCCTTCTCGCGGATGCAACGGCGTCGCCAGCAGTCGCAGGAAAGAGCAGCAGCGTCCACCCGCAGCCCCGCGCCAGCGGAAACGTAGTAGCAGCTCTCTGCTACATGGGCGTCTCGATCTCATCTGCAGCCGCTCATCCAACACCTACGTAGCTGCTATCGATACCTGGTTCGTTCGACAAGTCACACATATATATATATACATATATGACTGTACTCGTATACCTGCACATATATATGTACATGGGTGTACACACGCACGTACAAATATATGTATATATATATGCGTATGTATGTATATGGCAGTCTCTTTGTATTAACACATACGTGTATACTAATATACATATATATATATACATATATATATATATATGTATTTCTGCATGTCCGCATCTACCGGCCTCTATACATAAGTACATACATATATGTATGCCTATGTATATACATCTCCGTATGTAGGCGTGTATAGTATGTATATATACGCATATTTATAGATGCACACATATACATGTGTATCTCTGCTTATGAGATACCCACAGACGCTTATATGCGTTTGTCGGTGTATATATATATATGTTCATATATTTGTGTGTACGCCTGTATGGACCTTTGTGGTTACCTATTGACACGCGTATATTAATATATATATATACACACAGGTATGCGTGTCTGTCTACAAATACCTGCATGTATCGGCCTACATATATATATATATGTAAGTCTCGGCACTTACACATGTTTAGACGTTTGTAGTTGTACACTAATACGCGTGTAGGAGTGCATATATATATATATATATACTGGTACATGTACAGAGATACACCTAAATCATGACTTATATATATACATATATATAAATGTATATATATATATATGTATATGTGAAGACGGTGAGGAGGAGTGAGAACGGTTGTTCGTTTTACAGTGAAAAAGTGAGGTGACATGCAGGACGGGCCCCACAGGCTTACGCGTGCACTCCCTACTGCTGCCCCTTCGAAGGACTGCTGTTGTTGCGTGCGGGGATGGACGGGGGGGGGGAAGGACGTGTGCCGTGGCTGCACCGCTGCTGCTGCCGAAGACACTTCCCTGCTGCTGTTGATAGCTGCTCCGCTGCTACTGCCGCCTCTGCTGCTGCTACTGCCTCTGCTGCTGCTGCTTGTGCGTTGAAGCCTCGCTGCCCTGGTCATCGAATGTGGGGTGGGGGTATGTGCTGCTGCAGTAACGACGAGTTTATATTCGTCGGCGACCTGGTCTCTGCTGCGGTGCTGCTGCGTTTTTCCCTCGCCGACCGGTCTCTGAAGGAGGTTGCTCGCGACAGCCGCGCGACCTGGGCCCTGTAAGCACCAGCAGCAACAGCAGCAGCAGCGAGCGTAATAGCAGCCCCTTTCCCAGCGGGGCGTGACAGAAGCAGCAGCTGCACGAGCAGCAGCAACAGCAAGGTGAGGTCAGCCAGCAGACGCAGGAGCAAGAGCAGCAGGAGCAAGAGCAGCAGGAGCAAGAGCAAACAGCAGCAGCTAGACGAGCAGCACAGGCAAGAGCTTGGAAGCAGGACGAACAGCAGGAGCAAGCGTTGCAGGAGGAGTAGCAGCAGCAAGACGAAAAGCAACAGGAACAGCACGAACAAACGAGGGAAAGGGTAGCAGCAGCAGCAGACCGCGGAGCGACAGCAGAAAGAGAGGCTCCGTTTCAAACGGCGGAATGCGTAACAGCGTCTCACACACTTACGAGAGCAGCAGCATCACAGTACAAATCAGCACTGCAGCAGCGGACGAAGCCGTAGAAGCACCCGAGCACAGCAGCGCCAGCAAAAACACAGCAGCAGCAGCAGGCGTTGTCTGATAGCCACTCTGCTGCCCAGTTTCCCATATAATGCGCTGCTGCTGCAGCGTCCACTAGTGCGGCTGTCTCGACAACAACTGCTGCTGTTCCTACGATTGCTGCTGCTGCCGCCGCTCCTACTATTGCTGCTGCTGCCGCTGCTCCTGCGGTTGCTGCTGCTGCTGCTCCTACGACTGCTGCTGCCGGTGCTCCTACGGTTGCTGCTGCTGCTGCTGCTGCTCCTACGATTGCTGCTGCTGCTCCGACGGTTGCTGCTGCTGCTGTTGGACGCAATGTGGGTGTGCGCAGAGCGGTTTCATGTTTGTCGGCATCGGTGCACTACATCGCCGACGCAGACCAGAACGTGTGGCTGCTGCGCCGCGCCACGCATACCCCTGGCGAGGGGCTGCTGCCTGTGGTGCAGTCGTCGTACAGCAGCGTCATGGGCGGTGCTGCAGCAGGAGGAAGAGGAGAGGTAGTGGGCGGCGCCGTGGGTTCGCCTTTCACCGGCGAAACTGCCCTTGGCGTTGCGCTGGCTCGGCGGGATACGGGCAACGGCAGCAGCGGCGGAACAGCAGCAGGAGGCGGAGGAAGCACCAGCAGCGTAGGAAGCAGCAGCAGCGGCGGAACAGCAGCAGGAGGACTGGTGTGTCCGTTGTGCAACAGCAGTCTGACGCTGGGAGCGGGAGAGGAGTGCTCCTGCACGGCGTTGAGTATTCGGCTGACGCCAGTAGCGTACAGCCACGTGGGTTATTCGCTAAACAAAATTATTCGCTTCCCGACGCATACCCCGTTGCTGCTGCAGCAGCATTCCGCGCGCTCGCAGCAGCAGCAGCTGCACAGACTCGGCGACGCGCTTGTCTGCCGTCCCCCTGCTGCTGCCGCTGCCGGACGCCGTGGTCCTTGTTGGGACGGCGTCGCCGCCGGTGCTGCTGCCGCTGCTGCAGAAGAAGAAGAGGAACGAATGTGGGGTGGGGCTGCAGCGGCAGAGCGACAGAAGAAGCAGCAGCAGCACCAGCACCGCAGCGCCAGCAGGGGAGCAGCAGCCGCACCAGCAGCAGGCAGACAGCAGCAGCTAGTTATAGGCGAACAGTCAAGGCTGTGGGCCAGTGCCGAGGGAGCTCTTGGTCTACTCATGCAGCTCAAAAATGAAGAAATTTTTTTGCGCCTCGCGTTGCTGCAGGACGCCATCTCCCAAGTCCACAAAACGGCAGGAGGTGCGACCCTCGCGTCACTTCACTCACGCGCCCTGCGTCTATATCTACGCAGAACGCAGTCTACATCTGTCCACACATATCTGTATATATATATATATCTTTGTACACGTGTATATTTGCCCATATATATATTTGCTCGCATATATATATATGTGCGCGTTTCTACTTGCACATACATATATGTATATGTGTATATGACTAGATATGTTGAGGGAGTATATACTCTCGGGACTATGTCTATATGTGTATGTAAATGTGTGTATAACAAAGTTGGGGGGGACGCTCTCTATACATATTCGGGACAATAGGCATCTGCATGTGCATGTATCTGCGTGTGTGTATTACTATGTCTCGGAGGGCGGAAGGCATATATACTCAGGTCTGCATACGCCTAAGCGCATATATGTATGTGCATGTCTTCGCGGCATATATACACCTACGTGTACTCAGGAATAGACGTCTGTGCATGCATGGATGCATGCATCTAAAATGACTCGGGGAAATATGTATAACTATGTACCGTTAGCAATACATGTATATATGTATGTAGATGTATATGTATACGTGTATGAATGTCTGTTTTTCTCTCTCTATACACCCCCGCTCAGGCATACGTACACGTGCATATATTTACATCTGTATCTGCAGTCTGAGAAGTACGTATGCCTATATATACTCCGCATTACGTATATATGTACATGTATGTATAGGTGCATATATACATGTCTCGGGAAAATGTATATGCAAAGACGAATATGTGCTGGGGTGCGCGCGTGGGCTCTGCGAGTGTCGATCTGCTCGCCTGCCGCGCATACGCAGGAGCTGCCACACACACTCGTCGTTTTGTGTGACGCGTATTTTCTACGTCCGTGCGTCTCCCGCATATACGCGTAGCGTAGTTGTATGCGTGTGTGGTCAGCGGGAGGGCACGCACCGCCCCGCAGCAGCTCAGCAGGTCCTGCAGCAGCTGCTTTTCAAGCTGCCTGCGGCGCCCGGGGAGGAGAGCGCGTGGGGCAGTTCCACCGCCCGCGTCGGCACGTGCGGCTGCTGCTTCGCAGGCACGGGCCGGGGGAATGCCGCCGGTCGCTTCTCCCCGCGCGTGCCTTCTTTCCGCAGCTCCCCTCCCCGCCCTCAAGAGCAGAAGCGTCGCGTAGACCCGTGCAGTGATTCCGTTTCTGCGGCAGTCTCGTCTCGCCCGTGTGGATGGATACACGCAGCGAGCGAAGAGCGCGTCCCTGTGTCTGCATGTTGTGCATGCAAATGAACGCCGCGTGCGCCCGCTGGGTGAAGGCCGGTGCAGTCGCGCGTTCCTCACCGGCTAGCCACTTCCCTGCTCAAACGTCTCTCTCCTGGATATACACGCCTCTATTTTCCCCGTAGACTCTTCATATATATGTATGTGTCTATCTGTGTGTACGTGCATGTGGGTGAGTGTGTGTACGTGGATGTGTGTCTTTGCATGTAAAATGCGCTTGTGTGCATATACATGTATATATGTGCGCCTATATAGTCGTGTTGCATGCGTATTTCCCGTACGCGTGTATATATAGTCTTGTTTCGTCTGCAATATATATATAGGTACGCTTATGTAGTCGTGTCGCTTTTGTACCCTGTCTGTACATATATGTGTATCTGTATGAGTGCTTCTTTTCCTGGATCTTTGTGTAAGATCCATATGTATGTGCGTGGAGAGTGTATATACATGTTGTGTGGCGTCTTTTCTGTCCTGTTTTGTCTTGTGTGTTTGTGCCGGGCGTTGTGTCGGTGTCTCCTGCGTCCTTTGCCTGCGATTGTGTGTCTCTGTGTATGTGTGACTCCTGCACGTACGCGCGTCAGCAGAACTGTTCCGCTCGTCGCCTTGTCTGTCGCACTCCTCCCGTTCCCTCCATGTCTCCCTGTCTCCCTCTCTGTCTCCCCCCATCCTCCCTGTCTCCCTCCATGTCTCCCTCTCTCCGTCCCACTCTCTCTGTCCCCCCCCTCTCTCTCTGTCTCCCTGTCTCCCTTCCATCCTCTCTGTCTCCCCCTGTCTCCCTGTCTCCCTCCGTGTCTCTCTGTTCCCCCCACCTCTCT
>KL647303.1:1903449-1913977 GCA_000727475.1 Sarcocystis neurona | reverse complement strand
TCTCCCCCGTGTCTCCCTGTCTCCCTCCCATTCTCCCTGTCTCCCCCCATTCTCCCTGTCTCCCCCCATTCCCTCTGTCTCCCCCCCACTCCCTCTGTCTCCCTGTCTCCCTCCCTGTCTCCCTCCCTGCCACTCTCTCAGTCTCGTTGCTGCGGCTCTGCGTGAACTCTTGCGTGTGCGCGCAGACTTGAGCGCAGCGACCTTCCACAGCGTCAAGGTTTCTGGCGCGTGCGTGCCGAGCAAAGGCTTCATCGACGGGGACATTGTTGAACGGCTGCTTGACTTTCCTCCCCCCGTCCAGCGATCTGTCTACCGCATTGCCCAGATGTGCGTGACCCGTCTCCTCTGCGCTCTCGCCGTGTCTCTCTGTCTCCGCGTGTGTCTCCGTCTCCAATCCGGCGCCCTCCCGTGTGCGCGACCGTCGACAGAGCTGCAGCAGAAGCGTCTTCCCATGGAGTTGCATCCGGTGTTATCTTCCACACGTGATGTGACTTTCTTTGTTTAGTCTGAAGCCCCCCCGCCTCGGCTGCAGACGTGTGTGTCTCCTCTGAAGAAATCAGCGTGGACGTCCGTCGGCCCGTCTGCCTCTGCCTGCATGTGCCTTCCGTCGTGCACACACACACGCACACACACAACGCGTTGTGCTCTCTGTCTGGTTCTGGCCGTTTACCCCGCCCCGCGCCTCGGTATTACGCTGCTGCAGAAACTTCTTCCTGGAGTGTTCCCTGCGCACCTGATTTTGTCCACTTGCTGCTGCTGCTTGCGTCGTCTCTCCTGCGTGCTCTTTCCCGCTCCGCAGTCTGCCCCCGCCTCTCCTGGGAGAATCTTCCTGGATGTTTGTTTATACGGTTGCTGGCGTACTAGTGGAAGACTATTGCAAAGGCGTCTCTTCTTCTTGGCATTCCGTCTACGCCACGCCTGTTTTTTTAGCGGGCATGTGTGTTTGTATGTGTGTGTGCGTGTCTCTCTCTATGAGGGCACACGGATATACCAGGGGGGGAGAGATATTGCTGAAGTTCATTACGTAAGGATTCGTTTTATACACTTATAAATATGTGCAAATGTATCAGTCTTTGTGTACACACACAAGCTTCTACGTATACTTACGCCTAGATATGCACATATATATATACATATATATATATATCAAAACTTGCATGCACGCACGGCATCTCTGGATCTGTGTTTCTCTCTTTCTTTGCACCAACTACATCTGTACATCTACAAACACATGTACGTTCACGTCTGTATCCATACACAAATATAAAATATACACATATACATAAATGTATATATATATATTTGTGTATGTCTCGGCGTAAGTGTACGTAGAAATATATGTGTATACAAATTTACAAGTACATTCATATATTTACATGTCTATATATATATTTGTGTATGAGTAGAGACGTGAACGTCCGTGTGTCTGTAGATGTACAGATGTAATTGCTGCAGAGATACACAGATCCAATGATGCTGTGCACGCATGCAAGTTGCAATATGTACATGCCTGTATAGACGCATATATGTATGCACGCGCACGTGTATTTCTATATGTGTGTGCATGGATGCAGGAACGCCAGTATGTCGCAGATAAGCCTTCCTCCCCTAGAAACGCTTATCGAGGAAATCGAAGAGCTACAGCGAAGACACTAGTTGTTGTTCTTGCGTCTGCAAATGGGCTTGGTGGAGTAGAGGAGCAGGCCGTGATGCTGCTGCAAGAGCAGCAGCAGCACTTTGGCAGGACAGTCAGCAGCAGCAGCAGCAGTGGCACAAGAGGTGCGGCAAACGCGACGTCAGCGCTCCGTTAGAAGCAGCAGCAGCAGCACAAGGTAGCAACAGCAGCAGCAGCCGAGCTGCAGCAGAGAGAGAGAGGCAGCAGCAAAAACAAGTAGTCTCGAAGACGGCAGCGGGGCGACGCATGTGGGAGCGCCGCAGCACGAACTTGAGGCAGGCGGAGAGGCAGCAGGGACCGGTTGAAGTGCAGCCGCAGCAACAGGAGTGGAGGTGCTGCAGCAGCAGCAGCGGAAGATGCGTGCGGGAGGAGAATCGCCAACAGCAGCGATGCAGGAGACTGCTGAAGACAGAAGGGCAGCACTCGCGTGGAGACACTTCCATACGTGGCGACAGTGCTACGTTGGGCTCAGAAAGAAGGCGACAGCAATCAGTGCGCCACGCGCCAAAACCAGCAGCAGCGACTTGGGGAAGTGCTGCATGCATTCATTGATGTTACTCTCCCCGAGTCGTTCGCAGTGCGCTGTTTCGACGGGGAGGTATTTAAATACAGTTACATGCGCACACAGAGACACGTGTTTGTCTCTGCGTATAGAACGAACAGATAGACAGCTAGGCTAAATATATAGTTATACATATATATGTATATATTTATATTTATATGTATGTGTGTGTATATTTGCGTGTATATATATACACAAATCTATGGGCGCGTTAGCAGATACGTAGATGTCAGTAGCGAGTGCTTGCGCGTAGTAGGGGGAATCGTGCGTACGTAGTAGCAGGGGCGGTAGCAACAGCACGTGCAGGCAATTTCGTGTAACGCAGCAGCAGCAGCATCTCCTCTGGACACGTGTGAAGGAGGCGGCGCTTGTGCTGTCTCGCCCCTGTGTTGTTTTACGAGATCAGCCAGGAAGCTGTGTTCACTTCTACGCATGGATCTGCTGGATGAAACAGAGAAGATACTTGACCCCGAGATGTAATTTTTTCAGTTGACCTGGAGGTGTAATTTTTCTGTCCTCTCTCTACAGATGTCCATACACATATACACATATCGACAACATGTGGCACACGGTGTACGTCCACACACACACGAGTACGTAGGGGTACGTGTACACAGGTGTCGCACATGGCAGGATTTATCGCGCCTGGCTGTCTTGCTGAGCAGCGGGCTGGCTTCTTTTGTCCACCGCCGGCGGTGCAGCAGCTTCTGCGGTTGTTGGACCCACGCCGCTGCAGCGCACCATTGCTGCTGTTGCTGTTGCGGCTGCTCTTCCTCTTGCTGCTGACCAGCTTCTGGTGAAGATATGCAGTTTACTCGGAGTCTACTAACTCCTGTTAACCAGCCTGTGCTGTGTGTGTGCATGCTTTCGGAGGACGTAACGCATACGGAAGATTTGCCGCTAGGTTCCACACACAAAGCCAGGCACTTGTCTCTGAATAACCGAGACAGCAGATATATGTAATGTGCGATATGGACCGCTCGTAGTACGTGAGCAGTTCCGCTTTAAGACGGTGCACGTGCAGCACAGGTGCGGGTGTGCAGCAACCGCAGGGTCACAGCAGCCCTCTCCAACGGCGCGCCAAGTGCGGCTGCTCGTTCGTGGCGTAGCGCCCTCAATCAGAAGCTGAGTCAGTCGCTGCAGATGTTCAAGTTGCCGTGTAGACACTGCCAGACACCAGCACCCCGTGAGGCGCAAAGCGGAACCCGGGCGTTGCACATACACAAGCGCACCCACAGCCACAGCCGCAGAGCTGCTGCTTGTGTGCGTTTGCTGTGACCCTGGTGCTGCTGTGTTGGTTAACTGCTGCTCCTGCTGTTGAAGAAGCTCCCGCTGCCATTGCGCGGATCCGGCAAACACGCGCGCATGACGTGCTTGAGATGACTACAGCCACGCGCACGGGTTGCAGCAAAGTGGACGAGGGAGCTGCGCAGCGGACGACTGCAGCAGCAGCGCCAGCACGGAGGAAACTGCCGCGAAGGCAGAGCCTACGGCAGTAGCAGAAATGCGCCACATCATCGCAGCACAAAGATCAACGAGTGCGCAGCTTCTTCGGGCTTATATATATATATATATATATAAGCACGTCTACGTCGGCAGACTGCCGCTTGTGTTGCGGGATTTTGCAGCGTAGTTCAGGTACTCTGCTGCTGCAGATACAAACACGTCAGTCTCCGGTAGTAGCCAATTGTAGCAGCGTATCCGGACGGGATGCATCTATGCTGCGCAGCACCTCAACAAATACATTTGTATTGCAGACGTCTACGTACGCACACACGCACAGACATCTGCCGGTGCGTACGTCTGCGTCTGCATACATACACTTGTGCAGATGTGTGTGCACTCGCGAATAATTCGGCAAAGTCAGACGTGCCGCTCGCGGGCTCCCGCCCCACATCCGCAACCCGATCTCAAGCAGCGACGATTATTACCACCTGCAGCGCCACACCGAGGGAACACCTTTTTCCCGCATTCAGATGAGTTGCAGCAGTTGTCACGGCACAGATGCAGGGCAGCGGCAGCTAAGATAGCAAATACGGAAGCGCCAGACGGCGTAGTTTTGGTGCTGCGCAGCGCAGCAGCGTCTTCTGGAAAAAAACCAGTGTCTCCTACCGAGAGAAGCATTGCTGCTGCTGGTGGTGCCATTGCGCCCCCCAGCGCTTGCGGCAGCAACTGCAGCGCGGTGTTCAGAAGCGTATTCAGCCGTACACAAATTCTTGTGCGGCGCTGCTGTTGCATCCCGTACCACACGGAGCAGCAACTGACCACAGAGGTGCATAACGAAGAACACTTCCCCTGCCCTGCTGCGCCGCTGCGACAGCAATGTTGCGCAAAGTTACGGCGCCGCCTTTGCAGCGGCGCGCCGAGCTCTCAGCTGCTGCAGCTGCTGAGAGATGTGCGCCTCACGCGTGCTCCTCTCCGCTTGCAGTTTCTTCAGTCACTCGTGAAGTACGCCAGCATATACTTCGCTCGCGTAGCGAGACGCGTGAAGCACGGCACACAAAGATTTCGTCCTCGTCGTCAATCCTTGTTATTCTTAGTCAGTCATACATAGAGTCATATCCGCACACACGGGCGCATGCACACACGGGCGCATGCACACACGGGCGCATGCACACACGGGCGCATGCACACACGCGTACGAACAAACGCGAAAAAGCGCGCAGGTGACCCCTGGCCTCGGAGGAGTGCTGCTGCTAACCTACGACGCCGCCTTCACCGCCACACGACCTGCACGCGCGCAGCCTCACCTACAAGGGGCCACTACGCAGCTATTATACGCCATACATTTTATGTACCTACATGTATATATGCGCGTGTACGCAGACGCATGCGGACACACATACGTAGGGAGAAAGTGACATGCATCGCATGTGTGTGTGGACCCACTACTCGGTCGTCGCTCCCCAACAAGCCGTCTCTGTCCCTCTCCTGCGATGGTCCTTCCCTGTTTCGAAAAGCTGCCCCTCACCTCCTCACAAACGCCGAGACAAAAGTGGCTCTACCTTCCTTCACTCTCACACGCAGCGAAATTACTAAGCCACACGAGTGCTTCCCATATATATATATATATATGCGTATCTCTCTATATATATTTGCATGCACAAAGGTGTTTCCAGATCCAGAGCTTTGCTGCCTGCTTCTGCCGATGTCGCGCATGCATCTCCCAGCAAGATTACTGTTCTCTCTCTGTCTACCTCTCTAAATATATGTATAAGTATATGTACATATCTGTACAAACATGTATATACACAAACACGTACGTACTTCACACATTCTGATGAGCTGCGCTGCCTCCTTCTGCTTGTGTGGCGCATATGTCATCCAGCAAGACCCTTCATATATATATATATATATACGTGTGGACCATGTGTATACACACAGCTGCGAGCAGGACTCATATATTGATAGGCGGTGCAGTGCGTTCCTATGTACTGGTCGCACCTGCTTTAGCCAGCAAGGCCCACGTTGGCGGCTCCTCCCTTCCTGATCCCCCCGCTGTGTACGTCTCTGAGCTGCCTACTTCGACGTGTATGTGCGGAGTGAATTCTCCGCATGGACGTTCTGCTGCTGTGTGCGCCGCTGTTGCTGCTGCTCGGTTCCTGCTGCTGCTGTCTCTCCTGCTGCTTCCAGACCGGGGCGACTGCTGCTGCTGCTCTTGTGCGCGCTTTCCTTCTCCTGCTCTTTCTCGTCTACTCTGCGGCTGCGGAGGAGAGCAGTGCTTCACACGAGGGTGCTGTCGCTAGCCCTGCCGAGTGCCGCAGCGGCGCTGCCGGCGAAATCTGCTACGGCGGCTGCTCGGGCTTCCCCGCACGTTCCTGTCACTGCTCTTCTCTCCGGCTGCTCTCCGTATGTGTGTCACTGCTGCTGTTTCTCTGCCCCTCTCCTCCTCCTGCGCCTCTTCCTCCTGCTCGTAACGCTGGGCCGCAGCAACTGTCTGCCGCCGCTGCTCTTCTCGTGCCGCCGCGGGCCTTCGCTTGTTGCTGCTCTGCCGCTCTCCGCTTGCTATTGGTGGACCACTGCTGCTGTTCTGGGGTTCTCTGCTGCTGCTGCTGCGGTTCTTCCCTTGCGGCAGGGTTGCTGCGGCTCCGATTTCTCTGCTGCTGCTGCGGTTCTTCCCTTGCTGCTGCTCCAGCACGGCTGCTGCAGCTCTGATTTTCCTGCTGCTGCTGTTGCTACGGTTCCTTCTTCGGCTGCGCGGGTGGGGAGGGGACTGCAGATAGACCCGTCATTACTGAATCATGCGGACGACGGCGTCGTCCACAAGAATTTCAAACTTGCCGCGAACTTGCTGCATGCAAAGTTTTTCTAGGTCCTGGTCGAGCTGCTGCATCAGCGGGCTGCTCTTCGACTGCTTCACAACACTCCCATCTCCCTGCTGCTCGTGCCACTGCCGCAGTTCCACGTAGTCCGGTGGCACAGGCCACGGGCCTCCTCCTGCTGCTGGTGGTGCGTCTGCCGGGGCTCTCGCTGCCTGTGCTGCGTTCTGTCCTGCTGTTGCCGCGGACCCTGTTGCTGACGAGAGGGAAACTTCATCTGCTGCTGCGTCCTGAGCCGCAGGTGCTGCTGCAGCATCACCTGCTGCCTGCTGTGAGTGTGTTGCTGCCGCAGCAGAAGCCCAACGACCATTCGCGACGTCGCCACTCCGAGCGCGCGGCTCTTGGTGTTGCTGGGGCTCCCTCCGCAGGCTGCTGCTGCTGCTTCCTCCTGCAGCTGCTGCTGCAGCTGCCCGGCGCAATGCAGCGGCAACCCCACCCTCTGCTGCCGCTGAAACCGCAGAACGCCCTGCTGGACGCGCAGGGTACTTCAGATATGACAACAACGGACTGCTGCTGTTGTTGCCGTCGGTGCTGCTGTTGCTGTCGCTGCTGCTTTTGCTGCTGTGACTGCCGCTGCTGATGCCGCTCTTCTCAGCGCTGCTGCCGTCGCGTGGGAGGAGGCGGACAGGGTCGCTACTGCCCGGGGTGACAGCAGCAGAGAGAGAAGTAAACAACGCGTGCGGCTGCTGCAGCATCAGCCTGTAAACTTGAGTATACGAGTAGCCAGGGAGCCGCTGTACGAAGCGGGCTGCTGCATTCCACCGACTCTCGAAGCCCCTTCGCAGCATCTTCCACGCCTGCAGCTGCTCTTCCCTGCTTTTAAAGACGCTGCTTCTGCAGTTGCCAGCAGTGTTGCTGCTGCTGTAGCCGGCGACGTGGCTGCTGCTGTTGCTGGCGGTGTTGCTGCCCGTGTTATCGGCGGTGTTGCTGCTGCTATTCTCGGCGGCGTTGCTGCTGCTGCTGCTTCTACTGCTTCCACCGTCAGTCTTGCCTGTGCTGCTGTTTACAGACAGACTTGTGTCGCGTCTCCAGGTGCTGCTCTGCTGGCCTGCTGCGACAGCCGCTGTCACCCGGAGAGGACTGTGGGGTAGGTAGTAGAAGCAAATATCGACAAAGTGGTTGAGGTCACCTGCAGCAAGACGACGTCGCCGCTCCTGCCGGCCCCACACGTGCCCCAGCAGCAAGCCAACACCAACAAACGTGGCATTCTTAAAAAATAAGGAAGAATTTACGTAGTACGCATGCGCCCGGTGTAGGCGCTGCTGCAGGATGAAAGTCCACTCCCGGGGATGCCACAGCAGCGACGAACGCGGCGGCAGCAGCAGCTGCAGCACGCCCTTCGAACGCCTCTGCGAAAGCATCGTCATATGACCTCATACAAACAGCAGCAGCCAACAGACGAGTGGATACTAACTACTTACACGTACTTATTCGAACACATGTATTAATATGAATACGTATGAATATATCTACGTATATAAGTATACACATATATGTGTATGTGCACGCAGGTAGGCGCAGGGGTGTCAACCCCCCCTTGCTGCGGTGTGCTGGGATCCTGCAAGACGGTCTTGAGACTCTTCTGCAGGAGCCGCAGCGAGTGAAGTGAGACTTCCCAAAGAAGCAAAGAACAACGGAGAAGAAGTCGAGGAATGCAGAAGCAGCAGCAGCGCGGAGCAGCACAAGCGGCGCCAGTAGCACAAGCGGCAGCAGCAGCACACGGGGCAACAGCAGCAGCAGCAGCGGAAAACCGGCGACAGCAGGAGAACCAACGCCGCAGCCCGGGGGAGAGCGAATTGACGCCCGAGTGCGGGTAGAGGCAGAGGACGACGCTGATGCTGCTGTTGCAGCTGCCGGTTCCTCTAAATTCTCGCACGCAGACCTGCGGGTGCTGTGACTGCCAAGCGGCTTTTGCGTCCGCGGCCGAGATCGCTTGCCTGCTGCTGCGGTTGCTGCGGCGTGGGCAGCTGGCTGCCGTGGCTTTTCTGTAGACAAGCCTTTCCGCACAGATTTGGAGGTGCAGCACGTGAAGAAAATACTTACGCAACACTGCTGCTGCGTAGCGGGAGAGTCGCGCCGTGCTTCTGTGTCTCTGGCGTACGTGGACCTCACTACCCTGTCTACAAGGGGGTAAGGGAATGGGACAAAAATTCTTCGTATCCGTACATACGCATTTATCTGTACACGCCACATGCATATATATATATATATCTACACATTAGTGTACGTATAACACGGCTGCACCAACGAAGCTGACACATATGTACAAAGAGGTGAATGCGCCGTCCATGGCAGAGAAACAGCAGCAACAGCAATTTGCGGTCCCCCGCATGCAGAAGGACTCTTGCTGCTGCAGACTACCTCGCGTCAGTTCCTCCGCCGAGCAGCAGCTGCAGCTGTTGCGATGCTAGCAAGTGACGCAACAGCAGACGCTTGAGAGAGAGACACGCACGCATCACGGAAATAGAAGTCACCCCAGCAGCAAAACGACAAGTGGAAAGAGCGGTGCTGCAGTGCTTCTTCTTCCGTTTCCGTAGCCACTATTGCTCTCCTCGCTGACGTCGTGCCCAGGTACTCCTGCTGCTGCTGTTGGTGCTGCTGGAGCTGTTGGTGCTCTTGCCGCTGTTGCTGCTGCTGGTGCGCTGCCGTTGCTTCTGTTGCTCCTGTTGCTGTTCCTGCTGTTGCTGCTGCCGTGGCTGCTGCTGTTGCTGCTGATGCTGGTGGTCACCGTTGGTGGCGTGTCCAGCGCAGCGCAGCTGCTGGTGCTCCACTGGCCGGTGCAGGAGCAGCCTGCGTACGGTGCAGCAGCCACGGGTGCTGCTACTGTGCATTGCTGCACACCCTCCGAGGATGCAGAGCAGCAGGGGCTGCTGCACGGGGGCTCCCGCGCCAGCGCTGCCCGCCCCCCTGTACGGGAGGGTACGGCTGCAGCAGCTGCTCTGTCCATGCCACACTCGGCTGCCAATATAACGGCGACGGTCTCCGGCTCTTCGCGCGGCCAGCCCCTGCAGGCAGCCGTCACCCCCAGCAGCTCTGCGGGAACGAAGCGAGCCGTCGTGAGTGAACGTCTTCCGCTGGGAAGCTTGCTGAGTCCATTCGTCTTTGTTGCGGCTGCCTCTTCTTCTTATGCGGCTGTCTTCCCACCACTACTCTCCCTCCTCGTTTTTCTGCCGTGTCTTTCTCTTTGTGTAAGCGAAGAAAATCGCGTTCTGCTCGCGCTGCGGCAGCTGCGGCATCCCCCTGCCGTGCAACTGCGTCAAGTGTGCAGCGCAGGCGCGCGCTCGCGGTAGGAGCACAGCAGGAGCAGCAGCGGCAGCAGCACCAGGCTCCTCATCGTCGTCGTCCCGCTGAGTACACGCTGCTCGCAGATCTTCAAAGAGGAGAATATCTGCGCCTGCTCTACTTTGCCGTTTGATGGTATGCCCAACTGCTCTGTGGCTTCTTCTTCTTCGGCGCGTGCCTGCGACATGGTTGTAGCGGCTCCGAAGTCCCTGTTGCTGCCTGGCCGGGGGGGCTGCTGCTGCTGCTGTCGCATGCTCCGGCAGCTGCCGCTGCAGAAGCTGTCTCCGCTGCTGTAGCTGCTGTTGTGAGGGGTTGCCTTGCGCGCCGCCGCCGCCGCTATCGCGTGAAGCGAAGGACTCGAGGACAGCAGCAACAGCAGGGGGAAGAGGGCCGCTCGTCTGTCTCTGTGCGAAGCAGCTGCAGCAGCAGCAGCAACAGCAGATGAGCCCGCGTCGAGTCGAGACGACCACAGAGCACCAGGCTCCTGGCAGCAACAGCAGCACACCGCCGCAGCTGCGCCGCGAATCGCAGCAGCAGTCCCGCATCAACCAAATGCAGCAGCAGCACCACCAGCAGCAGCAGCACCAGCATCAGCATCAGCGTCAGCAGCAGCAGCACGAGGAGCACCAGCAGCAGCAGCACGAGGAGCATCAGCAGCAGCAGCACCAGCAGCAGCACAGCAGCAGCAGC